>CCAG010022342.1:0-60122 GCA_001077435.1 Glossina morsitans morsitans
AAGGAATCTAGGTATGCTTCTTTTAGTCTTCGATGACTAAGACAATCATCTTTGCGTTTTCTTTTCAATAGTTTTCTCTATCATGTAGACAGACAGCCTCCTAAAAGTTGATGAAAGATGCGTTTAGGAATAAGAAGAAATTGCACTGTCTTTAGAAAGGTTTAGTTAGTTTAAAGAATTTTTTCCGCATCGTAGTGACTTTGTTCTTCATTTACTTCTTTCATTTCAAATCTAAGAGATCACACCGTGACTTATCTAAAAGATTTTAACTTTTTAAAGTTTATTTATTCTCTTTTTCTTTTAGTCAATTGGACGATCGATTAACGACAGCTCGAAAGAAAGATAAATAGCAAATAAGAAAGTGCGCCGAGGAGAAACTATGGCTCGTGCTATAAGAAACTATTCTCTATAGCCGGGGAAATTTGCTCGGTTGGTCAGTTGGCCTTCTCAAAACTGTTTCTTTAATCTTAGAACTACAGGAAGTTAACCATTATCGGGTCTATGCGGAACTGTTGTTAACTGTTATACAACAAAGCTGGGCTGAGGATGATGACACGATTAGTTCAAAGTTCGCGTTATAAGTTGTTCACATTTAATTATTCGGTACTTTATTAAGCCAATGGATGACTTTTATTATTGCATTAATACGCATAACTCCTGGCAATTCCGTTCATTACCCTTAGCTTCTAACAATTAAAGTTCATAAACGTTGATTTGTCTGGTAAATGAAATTTAGGAGCATGTGAACGGGCTTATCCTTTACTGCCAACGGTTTATCACATTCAAAAAGTTTGAACAATGTATGACGGAATCCTTTAATTAATACTCCGTCTGTCTCGGTTGATGCTTTGCACGAAAGGGACAGAGAACTGAAATCTTCAACTCACTTCTTCCTTCATTTCGAACGTTGTCAGTGACGTCGAGTAGGGTTGCTACATCCTGCATTCTGTCCGTTATTGTTTCTCTTTGCCTGACACAATAGGCATTAATAGGCAACAAAAACATAACATACCTTTTCCAACTGATATACTACCCGAGGGACCAAAGTAAGATACGAGCGCCCTCTTCAATATAATATTTTTCCAAATTTTTGGTATCAATTGGTAAACAATCAAGTTTGTAAGCAAATTTTTTTCCTGATTGGCTTTTTGATATGTTGCGTCTAATTTTGGTTCAGTATATCCCTTAAGTGCTGAATAATAGTTTTTCGCATTTCATGACCATTAACACGGATCGGTTATGTTCAAACCTCTGTCGAGAATATGTGCTTAAGTATTCAGTCGAGAATGTGTATCAGAAGCTTTAAGTTCCCCTTAAACCCTCAATTCTTATGAGTTTACCTCATGGTATTCTACAGCCGGGAATCGAAAGGACATACCAAGAGTAAGAATCTAAGTAAGTAAATATATTTTTTATCAGATCTTGGAAGCATATTTCTAAATGTCACGAACGAAAGGACGAGCGTAAAATAAGCAGAAAATGGTAACATTTGGACCTTCCGTTGCGTATTTTTACAAGAAAATGGCTGATATATGCGGGAGATGAAATGTGATGGACAGAAAAAATATCACATGGGTGTGATCGGTTGGCGATTGATAAATTTCCCTGGCGGGATACTAAACAAAAATAGTTTTGCCGGCTTCTTGAAGCAATTCTAAACAACACGCACACTTTCTATGTGCAAAATGCTGCAAATTGCTGCAAGTTGCTGCATAATCATTAACGATATCAGATCGTCTCAAAAATGGAAGACTTGTGAGGGCCGTTACTGTGGCAGGATGAATCTCGAAAGACTGACACATAGCTTATGCATTTTAAAACATTTTGATGAACGTGAACTATGAAAAGCAACTTGTAATGCGATGAACATGTTTGAAGATGTTTAAAAGATTGGTAATGCAACAACCAATTTTAATTATCACATACATACAATTCTCGCATGCATGCATGTATGTATGCATTCCTCGTACATTTACATTTGTCTTACCTCATGTATGTAATGCAGTCGTCGTTTTCAGTCAGTCAGTTCGTTAATTAGTTTCTCTACTACGTTATCATTATGGTTGACAGATTTCATATGATATAAAATACATACATACATACATGCATAACATATATTTGGCTGATGCAAAGTGAAGATATTTTATTTTCTCGTCTACATCGAAAACACATCAATCTAAGATTAGATGTTTCATATTTCGTTCATGTTACGTAGATGTGTGTATGTGTAGCTAGCTATAGCGGGAAGTGAAAAGTGAAATGAATTTTATTTCATCATATTTGTAAACTTAAAAAAAAAAAAAAACGGTTATGCAATCCCGAGAGAGCTTTCTTTTTTCCTTTCTTCATACATTTTTCACTTTTCAGTCTATGTTTTTTTTGTTGTTTATTTTTATTTTTTTTTGGCGAAAGAATTCCATCTTCTATATGTATTTGCTAATTAGAGCATAATTTCCGGTTTATGAAATTGCAATTTGTTTTTTTTTTTCGCTTGTTTGCTGAACTGAACGAAGAAATTCATAAAGATATGAATGTAAAGAGAAATTGAATTTTCATAATTTAATTAAAATAAACTACCAGTAATTTGTTCATATATATATATATATATATATATAAGCTCACATATATATACATATAAAAGGAGTCTATGGAGTCTAAGAAATTCGCAAACTTCAAATGATCAAAATTCATGCATTCAATCTAAGCCTATTTAAAGAGGAAGTAAATGAATAGCTTTCGTTTCTCGACTATGATATTAAGTTCAATACTTTTTAGACTAATTAATATTAAATAAATTATTCATGTAGGCTTGTGTTTGTGCATATTAAACTAAGAAATGTAATTTTTATTAAGAAACAAACAGAACAACAATTATTCTTCGGCTTGCACCGAATGCTTTGTAACCTTATTTTCTTGGTGTTGTACTACGGTACATGTCTATGGTACTGTCGCAGGTCAAAAGCACATCTCAACATTTAAGGATCCTTATCGCTACAAAAAGCTTAATAGATCTTAGAAGATGTTAGATCTTAGATCTTAGAAAGAGTTTAATAGATCTGAGAACTAGCATATAAATGGATATGCGCTTTGTTTTGCACTTCAAGGACATCCTATAAACGGGACTTTTCAAATGATCGCATTGTAACGGCGCTTCCTACCGACGTCGAGGTCATGATTAAAGGACTTGCATCAATACAGCAAATCCACTGTCACTTACAACACAATATGTTGTCAGTTTCTAATAAAACTTCAGTCGAGTACGTAGCTTTCCAGCGCAGATAGTCAGTACATTAGAACGCATCTTGTATACCGCTTAAGTTAAAAAAATAAACCCATCACTAGTCATTGCCTGACTTCGTCCGACCTTCTGATGATATATGAATTTTAAGTCTTGCCACGTCACGTATAAGAAAGAAACCTCTCTGCTTAAATGAAACTGAAGTCAACGGGTGGCGAAAACGATAACCGAACGGGGAGTCCAAATTTCTTAGTACCGTCTGCTCCTTTTAGTATCTTTAATGTTTCTTAGAGCTCGCTACGAATTGTAAGTCGAACGAATCTATTTTCGTACCAAATCTTTTGTTGGGCTTCGTGTGCAGGAGTTACGCTTTTGTGCGGACAAAGAGTTCATTTATTTATTCATATTCTTATCTTGATTCGCGCCACATGTTCATTCTTGTCTCGACGTCATTCATATATCGCTGTAAGTACATTTTATGGAAAATCCCATTAAGTTGAGCGTTTCATGAAATGAATACATTTAGGTTGTGCGCCATGCATTCGAATAACAAATTATGATTTCATTGTATTTGTTTATATGCAGTTGAGCATCCAGCTTTCATCGCATTCCTGGAGAAAAAATCATATAAAAAAATATTTGTGCTTGAGTCGCTGTTTAAGGTCGTCTTTCGCAAACGCAAAGCGTAAATCCTTTTACTTGAACACAAATAAAGTCAATATCCCGTAGTGCAGCTTTTCACTTTTCTTGTCTGTGGTCAGGGACGAGAAGTCCCGGCTTGCCATAAAATTTTCGAAATTCTGTATTGTGAGGACGTCCTTAAAAGGGGTCCGTGGGGATTGCATTACAAATCCTTTGAATTTTCTATTTGAAGCTTTTTGCAAATTGAGAGTTTCCGAAAGGGACGGACAGACAAACATGACTCAATCGATTTAGAACATAATGTCGATTAAAAATATAAGCTTTGCCGACTCTTTATAGTTCACTTTTTGGCTTTGATCGTACTATTGGACTTTTATTCTTCGTAGGTAAATATGATTTTTAGAAATAAGAAGAAGCTTGTAAATGTTCGATTATATAACATTGAAACGTTCCATAGCCGATATTAGCTATATATAATTGTGTTTATCTTATGATGAAGAATCAAGGGTGCGACGTATTCTTCCAATTCTTCAATTCATCATATCATAGACCCGATTCCTTCGGTGAATTTGGTCAATTCCGAATATGACGTATTACAAAATTTGAGGTCACTTAAATACAGTTGTGCGCATGGTATACCATCATGTGTACTCAAGTCATGCTCCGAGGAATTACGCTGCGGTATTTCAGAAGCTTTTAGTCTTCGCTTGAAAATAGTTGTTTTCCCTTTGTATTGGAAGAGTTGCTTCCTTATTCCATTTTACGATTGTAGAAAGAGACACCTGGTCGAGAACTATAGAGGCATTGCCAAGTTGAGTGTCCTCCATTTCAGCATGGCTTCCTAAAAGAAAGATCAATCGTTCCGAACCTCTCAGAGTGGACTTGCCATGTTTGCAAGGCTTCTTCTTCTAATGGCCTTTGCACGAATGTTGTACTAGTTAGCCATAAACTATTGATCTTCAAACTCCAAGCGTCTGGCTTCCGTTTATAGTTATTGAACTGGAGAAGTTGTTGGCTCCATAACAAATCGTTCAGGATTCTATTCAGACTGCGTGACGTTAGGTGTCTCTTGAGATAGTCGGTTAAGACCTGTTCCAGCCATATCTTAAGGCACGCTAACGATCTTAAACTCTTTTCTTCTTTATCTTGGAATCGAGCTCGTACCTCATTCAATATAATTTGGTTACGTAGCCGTTTATTCTATTATATTAAAATAAATTCAAAAAATTTAAGAAGCTTTCATTCTCTCTCTCTCTCTCTCTCTCTCTGTTGACTACTGATAATCTCATCGCTTCACAAAAATCGGAAAAAGATTCATTCAAGGACTTTTACGGACTTTAATTGACTATAGGTTTCACCTTAAATTGCTTACTGAGCTCTCTTTAAGAAAAGAGAGGTCCCAGTGGCTAACCAGTATGCCAGTTGACGTCTTCATTATAAACAAAATACTTTGCAAGATTTGTATATTAGTGTCACGGTGCGGGTAGCAAAGAGTCGCCTTTAGAATAATATCGAAATAGATTAAAAAGCAATCAGCCAAATATAGTTTCGGTTCTTCATAATTCTTGACATTCCTAGTAAATTAATTTAAAAAACTTGTAAAAAGATTCACATTTTAAGTTCTGCTAGCGAGTATATATATAATGAAAAGAAGTTGTTTATTACTCATATTAATTGTTTTTTACCGGTTAATGACGGAGAAGAGTATGAGTAGCACGGCGTATACTTACTGTGATGTAAGCAACAGAACAATCATAGGATCTGAATGCACAACCGCTTCCAAGCTTGAAATATTTATTATGCGTATCATAATTTTTTTTATATTTCGATCGAGGAATCAGTGAGCGAATTACTTGGCATATGCCTCTGAAGGCACCATCTTTTCCAAGTTCGAAATATTTATTATACGCACCATAATTTTTTAGAATGCGATCGAGGCATAAGTGAGCGAATTACTTGACATACGCCTCTGGTGTTTTTATGAGTATTTTACAAGCCGCATTAAACAGAGAGGGTGGACGTAAAATTTAGAAAAGTTCGACTCTTTCAGCTAAGAACCAGGTTTCGAGAAACGAAGAAGTGAGGGCAGCAGAAGCACTTTGAAAAAGTATCTCACGACTCAGGATGTAAATGAATTCGCCTAAGTTCAGCAATTCAAAGAAATGCTTGAAAATTTGTTTTACAGATTGTGTTAGACGCATTTTTCACTGTCCGAAGGAAAGGATATGTTACACAGATTCCAACTACCAAATATTCCCGATTCCAAGAGAAAAATTGCTTAATGTGTGAAGGATGGTTGGTACAACTAAACATCTAATGTTGTAGAGCGGAAGCGAAGAAAGGGTAGCTTTGCAATCTATTTGAAAATTTAGGTAGAGTTTTCTTGATTTTATCACGGTTTCACTGGAGAGAGGTTAAAACGATTCTTCTAGACAAAGTTTGCGGTTTATCCTCTGTATGTTGAATAGAGCGGCGTGCGGTTCTTCGTCTTGTAAACCTTTGGAAAATTCTTTATATTCCCATTCCACGCAAGCATACGCGCACATACGCACGCACGCACGCACACACACATGCACATACATATATATGCATATGTGTATATTCATCGCTAGAACCAAGCACATCCCTGCTGTCCAGTCCATCAAGCATCTCTCGATTATCCGATCCACGGCCCACAGTCTGACATTGTTTCATAGTGAAGGTCATTTAACATTGAAATTAAATATAACTTTAAACTCCCTCTACAAGCTATCAAAAAAACTGAAATTTGCTTAACTCTTGAGAGAGCTATTTTAGAATACAAGCCCCTTGTACCCTTCAGCACCTCGGTGCATATACACAGCATGCAACACTAAGAAGTTTATGTTATTTACGTATTATTTGTTTTTCATAATCGTTATGTCATTTGATTTTCCTTCGATCTTATTTCCTGTCTTGAGATGTAATTTAAAAAAGATATATAGTTTTAGCAAAGACATAAACCAATATATGTATGCATATATATATGTACTTATGAATGTAGAGTAAAAAAGAAAAAAGTATATACATTCTGACCCAATTAGATATATATATATACTAGAATATATATATATATATATATATAAGAAGTATCTTCCTTTCATTTAATTTACTACGCATATCATGGCTACAAATAGAATTTAATCTCCGAAATAGCTTTTTACGACAACTGAAATGCACAAAATATTATATGGAATTGCTGTTCAGAGTACTTCTTGTTTAGAGGAATCATGTCAAGAGAATATATTCCCAAATGCTTTATGTTAATATTTTGCATTTACAAACGATTTTTTATTCTCAAATACTTTTCTGCATTGCAAAGTTTTAAAAACATTCCTAGAGTCTGGGGGCAGCCAGATTGTTTGTGGAATCATCAGGTTTTAGTTCAAGCGATATATTGCTACTAAGACAAATGTTATCAAGCTTCCTTCTAAACTTATCGATATAATTTACAATTTGTGTTGGAAATCTTTCCTCCCTCTTGGTCTTCTTGCTCTTAAGCGTTTTTTTTTTTTTTTTTTTTTTTTGGAAGCATTTATTAGTGGGTGAGTCAGTTAAATGGCAAGTACTGTGTACCATATCCATATTTATATCATGAACAAATTGCTCATATACCTGCATATAATATATATAATATATATAAATATATATATATATATATATATGTAGATATATTTATAACTAGGTCAAAATACATGTACTTTTCTCTCTCATTCACTTTTTTTCTCTTTTTTGCTCTACAATCGTATAAAATATCTTTTTAAAGTAAACATCATAAAATGTATGCTGTTATCACAATACTAGATTAATGAACACGAAATTACATCCTTTTTTTTTCTTTTTTTTTTTTTTTTTTGTTTGTTATTCACAAAAACCTTTACCTATGTTCGCACACACAAGTTTCTCCACTTTCTGCCAATATATATATATATATATGTACATATATGAGAGAACAACATGAAGTCTTTCCGTTCTTTTTTTTTCCTCCTTTTCACTCGTTCACTTATCAGAAATTGTTAATCACAGTTGGATGCAATGTTTTCCTTTTGTACCGCTTTGTGCATAACACATACGCACACATGCAAATAGTTTTACTGTACAATTTTTTTATTCAATCTTATAAACGTATGTATGCCAGGCATGTGAATATGCATTTTGTTTATTACAGATGTCTATCAGTATTTACAGCAAATATTGCATATGATGTTGTTATGAGGACAAAAATTTAAAGAAAAAGAAGAAGAAGAAGAAGAGAATGAAAGGACAAAACAAAAAAAAACCTGATTCGCTTGAAGAACACAAGTTTGATTTGAATTTACGTTTAATGCGAATTTTCAAAACTCACTATGCGAACAAGGCGTGTTAAGTCATAATAAGAGTCAGGTTTACAAATAGTATCAAGATCAACGCATCATATATGATATTGTAATTTATGAAAATATGAGAAAACAATTATGAATAGGAAGGACTCTTCTTTGATCAGTCTCAGTATCTCAGATAATTTCATTGCTTTTATACAAAATACTTATGCGAAGAATTTACGCAGACTTTAGTTGGATCTATATAAACTTTCTTGAAATCTTATGTTTCAGTTCATGGACTGTCTATCCCCGTAATATCAGAGGTGAACGAGTGCAATGGTTTCTTTTATGGATGATTCGTACGATACTGGAAGTATTATCACAATAAAAACTGAGACTAACATCTTGAAGCACTAGCATCTAGGGCTATGGCCTTTTTTGGAAACTCCACCGCACTTGAAATCCATCGAGTTATTAGTCGAGACCCTTCACTCAAGCGGATATACGCGAAGTAATTTGCGTGCGGTGTAAGGGCATAATTAAATTCAAATCTCAGATCTCTCTCGTACGTTCTGTTCCTCAACGTTGCCTTCACTTTGTGAAATCCCGGTTTTCTCCACCTGGCGACGTATGCTTACTTGTCAATGCAATGTTTTCAAGGCTGGTCTATTTTTAGTATATGTTCTCCTTAATCTGGATTTCAATAACGTTCTGCTTCAATAAAAGGTTCACAATAGGCTTACATTAGGTTTGCAACCCGTAGATAGACTTATCGGGCATTTCATATGTATTTTTGAGCGATATTTCTTAGCGATGCAACTGAACCAAGCTTACTTGCCAAAAGCCATATTGCGTCTGATGTTGAAAACATGAAGTTTAGGCTTTTCTAACGATCTATTCTCAAAGCATTTGGTTGTTTACCGACTAATAACAACGGTACACATTCTACCATAATTTCGTACGATGCTATTCAGATATAGCATGACATAAAGATATAGAATCCATATGATTTTTGAATAGTGAAGGTACGAACCTTCAAACGATATGTGTCGACACTTCACGACATTTCGATCGTTAGTGTACCAGTTACAGCTGTTTTATTTTAGTTCACCTATGGAAAAATCTGCATTTTATTTGTAGCATCACTAAAACAACCGCGAGTTGTAAGCTAATATTCAGATTTGGAACTAATGGATTCGTCAATACTCATACTGCATGTGTATGTCGTTCTATCACCTTATTGTGTTATATGCTTTTACAGTTGGAAAAATTGGCAACACAAGACCACTTAGAAGCTTCATAAGCTCTTCAGTTTCACAAAAGAAATGTTGGAAAGGCAATCAAGGGAATTGAGTATGATTTGGGCGTAATCTTCTATATCTACTACCTTGTCAAGTGAATACGTTTTCTCTTAAATGTTGTGTGATATATGAACTGATCCAACGGAAATAGTTTTGCCTTTAAAGTGTAGATAAAAGCAATTTATTTAATTGTGCCATTCATTCATTCCAGGTTTCATTGATAATATATTTGCGACATCCGTTTTTTTCCACTTTTTTAGCTATTGCAGGCGTCTTTGTGGGAAAATAATGAACGGTCTCAAGTCCGAACTGTGGCTAGCAGATAAAAGTACCAACTCTTAGTTTTTCATTTCAGTTTTTTGAAGCTGTGAAGGCCGGTCTGAAAGACGTTAGTAAGTCCAAACGGATTCTTAGGTTCATTAGATGGTATGGATAATGGTTATAATCGAAGCGTATCTGACATAAGCTTATCTTTCAAGGGTAGAAGGAATGCAAGGATATACGGATACGAGCATACAGGCATATAAGCGTACAAGCAAGCAAGAATGCAACGCTGTAAGTACACGAAGACAAAGCATAAGCAATAAAAAGACAGCGTATAGTTCTTCTGACAGGCGACAGGGGTACCGGTGAAATCGAAAGTTCTTTTCCGTAGATATTTAAAATGAATTCTCAGATTATAAGAAGAAGAAGAACTCAGAAAGATATGTAGAGTCTACAAAAGTCTGCAGCCGATAGTCTTAGATGCTAGCGCTTTGAAACTTTAGTCTTACAGTTTATTCTCTGACTAAATAATAATATAAATAATAATAAAAAAATCTGATAAACATATCATTGATTATATAAAATGTATAGAAGTTCGGGATTAGGTCAAATGCTTTAGTAAAACTACAACTCTATCAGATTATCTAGCATCGGCACTTTTAAGGACTATGATCACCAGCCGGTAGCAATCAATAAACTGTGGAATTAATTAAATCAAAGTTTGCTTTAACTTTAACAAACATAGGAGAGGACGAGATATAGTAAGGCGGTAGCTAAGACTCTTTCCTTTCGCTGAAGAAACAAAATCTGCCTAAAACTATTTTAAAAATTGTAAAAGCGATGATAAATTTAACACACCACCGTTCGTAAACGATGATTTTTTAAAAAACAAAAAAAAAAAAAAGAAAAAAAGCAAACGATAGCAACGCTGTAAACTTTGTTTACGGTTTTTACGGTAAAGTGACTGTTTTAATTTTCCGTTTTTCACTTTTACATGAATTTTATTAAAAACGTGGTAAGAGGATGAAATTTTTGATGACCAAAGAGTGAAAATATTATTGCAACGCACTGAAAGTATTTAATAGCATTTAGTATTGTCTCGCAGAGTTTTCTTGTAATAACTAAAAAGAAAAGCAATGAAACCGTTAAGAGTAATATATATGAGAGATTTTATTAAAGAGAAAAACAACAATTTTTTCTTTTTTTTAATATATTTTTTTTTCGCAACAACTATACACTTAATTCTCTTTTTACACGATAGATACGTTCCCAAAAAGTACGTGTAAAAAAAAAATTCGTGTAAAAAGAGAAAGAAAGAAAAAAAAAGAGAAAGAGTAAACAATATTAAAGAGTTCTTGTTAGAGTTCACTTAATTCATTTCGTGCTTACACATTTTAATTCATTAAATAGTTTATAAAAAAAAAACGTCTACTTTGGAAAAAGGGATTTATTTCTGCAATTCATAAATATAAAATCGTGTTAAAACAAAATAATTCGTGTAAAAAAAGAAATTTTTTTTCTTTTCAACTCGTCTTAAATCAAATTCGTGTAAAAAGAGAATTGGGTGTAATATTTGTTGGTTGAATGTGATTTCCAATTGTGGTAAACATATGTCGATAATGCCTGGGTAACAATTTCCTTCATTTTAATCTACATTGTTTTCATGCATGTATTTTCTAGATTTATATTTTGCAATGAAATTTTTAAACTTTGTATTTAATTGAAATGGTAATAAAACTCTCGCTTCTCTTAAATTGCAGACTACAACTTAAAACAGTGAGTGCTATTCACTCCTTTGAAAATGAAACACTATTATGAAAAGAATGTTGCAAAAAAAAAAAAAGAGTCATTAACTGCAGTCGACTTCACCTTTCAGAACAAATCAACTGCAACTAACCGCTTAGTATAGAGATAGAAAAAAAAAAAAGAAACTAAAGAAAGACTTCGTTTATAGTCGATGCTTGGATATCCTTCACTTCACTTATAACGAATGCGTGCCTTAAAGCCTATGGTTTTGTTCATTGTGGACCTGGAGACCCCCCAAGGCTTCAACTTTATAAGTTGGCAAAAGTCGGTGAAGGGATAGCACGTATCGACTGTAATCACTCCGCTGTCTGCTACTTTCCCATTAAGCATTCCTTTCTGGCCATCACCGTGCCAGACGTACAAAGAACATCCACCGAGTGATTTGGCGCAGAAATGGAACCTTCGGCTTTTTCCTCTTTGCTACCCATCTGCTGTCTACTTATTGACAAAAATTTTTCCCCGAAATGGGTATTTTTTTGCTTAGCATTTCCCAAGTTTCAGTTCTTCTTAAGTTTTTGCTTTCCTTTTTGCAACTTTTGCTAAGGTAACGGTAAGTAAGGATTCAGTTTATTTTAAAATTTCATTTCCTACAAATAACTGAAGGTAAAGTGAACTCAATTTTTTAGGTTTCATTTCGATTTCGATCATATTGAAGCTCGCAGGAGTTGATGGGCGAGTTAAAGTCGCGAGCAATCATGGAAAGTTAAATCCATTCAGAAATGCGTTGCCAAGTGAATGATATAATTAGTATATCGACAACAATTTTTGTGTTTTTTTTTTTTGGCAATGCTAACAATTGAAACAATTAGCGCAACATAGTTGATGTTTGGCATCTAGCATTTAATGAGTTGGCAATAAAACAAAGAACATAAACAACAAGTAACAACAAATAGAAACGATTATGAAAACATAGAAATGTCTATGATCTTATATTTACTTTGCAAAATCGTTGCCGTTGTGTCAGAATTCAATGGCAGAACATGTTGACGGGCTGTGACGGGGTATAATAAAGAGCAATAGAACCAATTATATGTAAAAGCGGGAATTTAGGTAAGCAAAACATTTAAGTTAGTGGAGGCAAAAAGTTTTTGTTTTTGAACGCAAAATACATATTAGCCTGTGGATTAGGCAAAGGTATTATAAGAAAACATACAACCGAAGTAATCCTATACTGGTTTTCTATTAAAAGCGTTCTTCGTCTAATTTTCAATAACTTGGTTTATTGTGGTAGCGCGGCCGATTGTTTACCGCTTGGCACGTTAATTGTCGACATCAAATTCATACTCGATTCAGTATTGAAAACAATACATCAAAAGCTTTGAGTCTTTAAGGCTCACTTCACTTTTGAAATTAAATTTTTCCTTGTTTTAAAAATTTTCAGCTTTGTTTTACTTTAACTGAACTATTAACACTAAAAAAAAAATTATTTGTAAATTTATAGTTAGTCATCATATCATATTATAGCATGATGTGTCTCACAGTCTCACAGTTAGAAAGGTGTCTGGTATCTGGGATAGGAAGGGACCAATCGAGGACAATGGAATGGGATTGGAATGGAGACGCATCAAGGAGCTGTGCATACCATATAAGATTTGATAATCTCTTTAGAAGCTAATACGTCACTCAGTAAGTTCGTAGGATCGCATGTCATAGTGACGAATGCATATGATTTTTAAATGGTACCACTCTTCAAAGAAAATATGTCAAAATATGATGACATTCCGGCTGCTGGTTTACACACAGATCATACTTGTTTTAGTTTAGGATGAACTGGACCAATGTTTATGCAGAACTAATATCTTTAAATAAATTTTTTCTTGTCTTTTCAAGATTTTTTTTTATTTTTAGAAAATTCGAAATCGGACAATATATGGTCTACCTAGAGTGAGAAGTCAAAATTGTCCCTCTTTTGATCTCACATGTCCATAGTCTCGGAGGGGAAAGTGTTCAACTAAGTTAGCGGTAAGATAATTATTATATTAAGTTGACGTGACGAACGACGAGCTTGGGGAAAACGGCGTTTGGAAAAAGACAACCTTGAAGGAAGTAGAGTACGACACCTTCCTAGTAATTAGTTCCGTTGCCTGGCATATAAAATTTTTTTCATTTAATAAAACCGAGGTGTGATCTAAACATCAGAAATCTGTCGCAAATTTAATCAATGAGGAACATGGCTAACCAGCCTCGAAAGTAAGTACCATATCGCAGAAAATAAAGAAGCAAATCGAACGAGCCGGGCGAGCGGCTAGTATACCCCAGCGAGAAATCACGGCCAACTGGCAGTCCCACAATATACATATCTATGCACATAGATTGTATTAATAAATAAATTAACTGAAACTATAAACAAAAACAATATGACTTTAGTTGCTCTCAAAATTCTCATAAGTCGTGACTGCAAGTCACATCGTAGTATGATTTGTTAGACGTATTAAGACAAGTGTTAAACCCACTGTAACTTGGAGCTAATTGCATATATAAGAAAATTTCTATTAATTCGATAGACAAATAAAAATTGTTTTCACTTTTATAACAGTTAAAAAAAGAATTCATTTAACCAGTTAACTATGTCGATCTCTTTATTGATATATTCGTGTACTCGTTCAAAAACAATGTATCTGTGATGTGAAATTAGTTTGTGATGAAATGACTTGACAACATGACAAAAATATTTTCTAAAATACATTCTTATGGCAAACATACATTCATAATGATAAAATTTAATGAGGAAGTCCGCCAAGGACGGATGGATGGATAAGGATGTATATAATCCTTATACAAAGTTAACTGATTAATTATGATGTCTTTGTTCCGAAAACTAATTCGCAATCATTTCTTCGTTATATTGTTAGTTAATTTGAAAGAATTAAAAAAAAAAAAATTCCAACTTCAAGAGTTCGAAAAAAAGCAAGAAAGCTATAACACATTACTCAATAAGTTCGCTACGCAAAATCCATATGATTGTTATTTAGATAGTTTCAACCTTCCAGCGAAATGTGTGAAAATTTCGCGTCATCCCGATCATTAGTTTACAGGTTAGAAGTGTTTCAGCAACCAATGGGAAATCCATTTCTAACGAAAATTAAACACTAATTAAGTGAAATGTTGAAATGTTTCAAAAAAAATTGAATTACAAAAACAAGGTTAAGAAATTCCAAGATTCATATTTACATTTGGTGAACTTTCGTTCGTGCATTCTGTTTGGTATTTTTATACTCTACACCACTTGTGGTACAGTGTTTAGTATGGACGTACGTAACGCGTGCAAGAGTTTAAGATAGACTCACGTTTTGTTATACCGATCGATTCAGAATCATAATCTAAATTAATCTAAGTCTGTCCATCCGTCTGTTGTCTGTCCATGTAATTTTATGTTCAAGCTGCAGGCCGCAATTTTAGTGATATGTTTGTTACACTGACGTGTTTTGAGTCAAGGACGAACACTATCGGACCACTTTTCCGATCACTCCCCACATAAAACGCCTTTTCCGAAAAGTTGTTACATGGAAAAAATTTGAAATTTTCAAAATTTCTCGGAAAAAATGACTAAGTAGTAGTATTTCGGCATTCTAAATTGGTATGAAAATTTTGAACAGGCTGGGGCAATTTTTGAACCCCTTCGCATATAACGAAAACTGAAGTTCAGGTATAATTTGATATGCTTCATGGTGAAAATTATATCATAATAGTAATTTAAAATAGAAAAATGAAGTCTACCAAATTTAGACCTTCTCGGCCTATTTTTTGGATTCTACCCTAATAAGAACTTTCACGACAATTGATAGTTCGTAGAGCAGAGATGTCTAAGTTTGAAGATGTGGTGAAAAATAAAGAATTGTATTAGACAAAGTGGTATAGGATGCTTAATGGTCGGCCTTGCCCGACAATAATGTTCTTACTTGTTTTTTTGGCGTACACGATTTAATTGTTTCGTTCAAATTGCTTCTTTGTGGATAGAGTTTAAAAATATATCGCACAGAGTCCAAGCCGTAAGCATAAAATCACATCCTTGCCAATCTCTCACTATTGGTCGATTGGTCATTGGCCAAAATTGGGTTCGTTTTCAATTACGTGCTCTACACATATAAGGATCTTGCGATTTTCAATCGCTTATATGTGCACACAAAAAAAAAAAAGAGGGAACAAATATAGCGCTTTTATTGGCAACTTTTCAAAGGCGTTCGAAATCGTTTACACAACGGCAACATAATAATAACAACAACAATGCAACAAGGAACAAACATTAGCCTGCAAATTTATTGTTATTGTTTATGTATCAGAATCATGTTTGGCTTTACGTCTCTCTATATGCATATCTATGTATGTATGTGTGTATGTATGATTGGTTGAAAGTTTTACAAGTGAAATGGTTTAATATCCCCCCTTATGCAGATGTATGTATGTATAAAAAGGAATGTGCAGCGACTATTTAATAAACATGAAAGCATATCCTTTGGCAGACCAAAGTTTTCATACAACGACGAAAACAATAACAACAATAAGCAACGGAAACGGAACTTGCACTTGAACAAGGTACGATATGAAATGATTATTATTGCAAAAAGTTTGCTAAATGACATTACTCGGCAAACGAGTAAAAGTCAGTCACTAAAATACTATGTGAGATTTCCTCAACTCAAAGCACTCTATTGTTGTTATAGAGAATATTTTAGTGAAATGTAGCACCAACGCATTGCACGGGTAACGATGTCAGATTGACGTTTACCTTCATTTACGGAAAATCTGACAGAAATTTCTTCTTTCAATTTTCTACGTCATGTTTAATTGGCAAATAGTTGCAGTGCAAATAGCATTTTACTATGCGTAGCCTTAAGTAGGAGGATTTCCTATTTCGTGGCCGCGGAAAAATTAATCAATTTTTTTTTTTTTTTTTTTTTTTTTTGGGTATTTACCTCTTCTTTGTTAATACTATTCGATGGATTGTCATTGTCATGCACTGCTATAATTGCAAAAATTATTTTGGCTTCCGTTCCTTTCTTGATTGTGACATATGCCGCGTAGGCACGGGAAAGTGACTGGTCAGTTATTAATGATCATCGTTTGTAGTACTCTATAAATATGCCCCTATGTAGGGTATGTGGATAACATATGGAATGCTTTAGTCGTTTATTTGTCAATGTTGATTTATTCATATCTATCTACCTTTCCACTTTACCATGTGCTGCTATCCATGCTTACAATTCGAACACGATACGAACAAATTATATTTTCACACAAACATTATGTAAATTGTTAGTAATATTGTATGTATGTAGTACGTTTCATAAGAGCAATTTATAATAACTTTGTAACGATACGGGAATGGAAAAATTTTGCTGAAATCCATCTGCTTCTGCTTGGCGCTTACAAAGTTGTTCATAATTGAATGAGAGGCAAATAATTGCGTTATTTTTAAACAAAAGGGTGGTCCGTCCGTCAGTAATGCTAGCAAAGATTAAGCATAAGTTAAAAAAAGTATTTTTTTTATTTTTTTTTTTTTTTTTTTTTTAATATGACACAATCACTAAAGAGATGTCTCTTATTCCGCGAGTAGCTGCAGAGAGCTTAGCGCCTGCGACACTTGCGATTAGGTTGATTAGGTTGTGTTAGGTTGCTGGATAAAAGTTTTTTCACTTATGTTCTGCATATAACTTTGCATGAACGAACTACATATCCCTTCTTATAGATTTTTCCTATGACCGTGAAAAGGGGATCGGTAAAGTGCGGCTACAACCTAGCTCTCAAGCCCACCTATACACTTACCGAGTAGTACAACGGAGGAAGAAAAAAATGGAAAAAAAAGAAAACTACGTGTAATAGATCCTCTTGGCTCGGTTGCCCGCCAATTGGACACCCGATCTACATTGGTTATGATATGCGAATCAATTCTTTTTTCAAATAAAAGAAAATTTTATACAAACTTTCCACCGCAAAAAAAACTTTGGTTTGACGATATATTCACTTTTTTTGAAGAACTTGAGATAGAATCACTTTTTATTATCCATCCGTATATATGATGTCTATCCGTCCATTAATCTGATGTCTGCCAATGTATTTTTGTGTTAATCGTTTTTGAGATCGTAAATTGTTTTGCTGATTTTCTGGTACATTCACGTATATTGGTTCAAGGACGAGTCCTTTTAACAACGGTTTTCCTGTTTAAGATATCATTTTGAAAACTTGTTATATGAAAAACAATAACAATTTTTAGAATTTTCAGACAAAAATCAGAGAGTACCAGCATTTCGGCATTCTAAGCTGATGTGAAACACTTGCAGCACATTAGGTAATTTTTTCAGCCCCCTACGAAAACTGAATTTTTCTATGGAAAAAGTTCCAATTCTCCATATTTCACGGTAAAAATAGGTTCATAATAGTAATTTGACATAACGTCAGTTGATGTTTTGAGCATAAGCATGAATAAGGCAAAGTAGTTTTCGATATCGAATGTCCGTCCTTACATGAGCTGAGAGAGGCTTGCTTGCAAGTGTTCATCTTGCTTAAGTAACTTTCAATAATAATAATGATAACACATACAAAGAGGGTGGAGTGGCGATCTTAGATCATCTATCTATCTATTGAAAAAAGTCATACGGAGAAAGAGAGAGAGAGAGAGAAAAGGACGAGCTATTAACATTATTAATTTTGATTTTATTACGTTAGATAAAAAGCCATACATGATTTACATACGAAAAAAAAGTATACACATTTCCGAGCAATTTTTGTCAAAATTCTTCGGCTAACACGTCACTTATCCTATGCATTTACAATACTTTCGTTCAGACAGAAAAAGACGAAATATTTATCATGCATATTATCCAACAATATTTTCGATCTTTCTTGAACAAAAGTATAGCAAATGATAGTTTTAGTGAATCTTCGCTACGGGTCTTTTTCTTGTTTTCAGCGCGTAGTCTTGTTAAACTGTTCGTAGAACTCCTTCGAGACATGATTGATATTCATCACGTTTTTATTGTATGCTTTTTGAAGTTTTTGCTCTTTAGCCAAAATGGAATTATATTCAATCACTTCTTGCAATTCGGCTTGTTTCTTACGCTTCATCTCCAATTGTTTTAACATTAGCTCGCGATCCATATTCAATGCGTATTGTTCCCATTGTTTGTCCATTAGTTGTTCATCCCTTTTTTGGGTCTCACGTTCAAGCATTTGTTGACGTTGTTCTTTGCGGAATTGATTTAATTCCTCGGGAGTCATACCACGGAACATATAAGCGATTTTCTTTTTTGGATTCGTTTTCGATTGTGCGACATCGGGATTTTCGGTTAGCATATCGCTGGTTAGCATGTTATAAATTTCAGCCATGTCATCTTCGTTATTCTCTTTCTTCTTTTGGGCGCGTTCTTCGCTTTTCCGTTTCGCCATCTCACTATTGTAGTGACGTATTGAGTCTACAATTTCATTACGGATACGGCGGCTTGAGTTGGCCATTTCTTCTAAACGTTTATCACGCGATTGTATAGAATCTTGAAGAATCTTATCAGCTTTTAGGCGGCATTCTTCGGCCTGTTTTCTTTCGATAACTTGCTGATCTAACCAGGCTCTCTGCTGTTCGCGCTGCCGTTGCCTGCGCTCTTTAAAACCCAAATCTTCGCCCGGAAAAACTTGGGCACTTGAAATGCCCAAATTAACATCATCATCCGCTATACGTACCGGCTGCGAATTCTTAATCCAATTAGGATCGTTTAAATCGAATTCGCGACGTTGGTCTTTACGTTGATATCGGCAACGATAATAATTCAAATCACACTCTATGGCATGCTTATGTTTTCCCAATTCCAGCTCTTTAGCCTTTATCGCATCCTGCATTACTTGGGTCTGGTGCTCATAACGTTTCTCACACTCGACTTCAATGCGACGTTGCTTCGCTTTTTCTGATATTTGTTTCTCCAAGGCGTCCAAGTCAAGACCGTAAAGTCTTTGCTTGGCATTGAAGATACGTTTACTACGTTCCTCTTCAAATTGCCTCCGCTTCTCCAATTTCATTGCCTCATTTAAATCGGCTTGCGTCAAAACACCCAAAGCTAAAGCCATAATTTTTTGCACGGAAATTGTATTTTATTTAATTATCTTTGTTTTTTCTTTTTTGTTTTTTTGCGTAAATAAGAAATAAAAATCCAACAAATAAAACTATAACAACGACGGAGAACGTTTCTTTTCAAACAAACAAAAATGTATAGAGAGACCACCACATCATTTTGTGATATAGCCCCACTACGGTAAAAGATTGCCAAAGGTTGTGTCCTACTTCCTCTATCTATATCTCTATCTCTGTCTCTATCTCTATTACTTTTAAAAGCTGTTCGTCAATGTTTTTCAAGTTTTTCAAAATCCATAGTTTCTTTTTAGAAGAGATTGCGTGCAGCAGATTTTGGATTCTACTTTAGATTTATGTTTTTTACCAGAGAGAGGGTCAGGGATTACGGATTTTAGCTTCCTAAGCTTTTTCGGGCAACATATGTCGTAACATCGAGAGCATGAGAACGTGCGTATATTCTATTATTTACTATGCAACGAATCCTGAGTAAAATTATTGTCAAGGACGAATAGTCATCCAAAGCATTTAAAGTTCAATATCGGCTAAGTCACTCTGTAAGTGTCTTAAGAGCTGGCGTCCGGTCTAAGCAACGTTTCTTTTTGAGTCGATGTACTATAAATGAATAACTTTTCATCATCTATTTTGAAACAAATGCAACCCTGCATACAAAAAATAATGTAAATAAAGTTTTTTGAAAAATTCGTTGACCCACAAAAGCGTTCAAATTAATTGTCTATTAGAGAGTGACATTAGCAAAAGTTTCCTATTTCTGAGAATCGGTAGCCCACTATTGCCTTTCAGCGGAAAAAGCCGAGAGAAGAAGAGAAGAACAACGAATATCTTTACGTATTTATTATCACCTAACAAGGTGAACTTAAGTAGTTTTCCTCTTCTTCTTTTGGCATTTATTTCTGACTGGCATTTAACTTTTCATACTTAAAACTGAAACCTGAGGTAAATAAAATTTGCCCTTGTGATGCTTAAATATGTACACCGGGGAAGCGATAGAAAATATGTAAGCAACGTAAGATTTTAACCATGTCGGTCTCTGCTTGGTAAGCTTATGAACGCGAAAATTGAGATAGAAAGTTAAAGTGATATGCGAAACTTCTTCAGCTATTTTTAGTTAACGATCAAAAATCGAAAGTCAACATTGAGGACCGCTCACCACAAGCAAAATGGGACCAATTTGTCTCATTTTCAATACCAGCTGGCGCGCAGAAATTTCTAATGTTTCTACCAATTTTGAAGTTGATGTATTCGTTTTTGCGACCAGGAAAGTGCCAACAACACATACCACACAGACGGACAGACATGAGTAAGTCAATTCAGAATTTCACGCTGATCAAGAATATATATATTTTATACGGTATCTGAAGCTTTCCTTTGGGTGTTACATACATCACGGGAAAAACCAAACTGAGTACACCCCCACCTTACACTGATGAGTACAAAAATTTCTCTACGATTCCTTGCCTCCATTGATTTCTGGTTAAACCAAAGTGGGAAAGGATTACTACTTTCCATGATAATGCAAGACATGAACAGTGGAAACGGCTTCATATCAGATAGAGTGAAGATATCAAATACTAGCATTTCGAGCCACACTCAGCCATAGCAGTGAAGGGGATTAACATGTGTTTCATTAGTCACATCTCCACTCTTTTATTGTGCACTTTTCACTTCCTTTCAAAAAAATGTATATTTTTTTTTTCTTTCTCATAATTTAAGTGTTTATTGCTGTTGTATGAATTTCTTTATATTAAGGAGAAGAAAGAAAAAAAAGAACTTTGGAAAAACACTATTTAAAAAAGTTTGTTTTTAAAGTTCTTTCACTCAAGATTTCGCTTGCATTTCGTTTGCGTTTAAGTGCAACCACTCAAGAGCAGCTTAATATTATGATTTCCTTCATTCTACAAAGATATTTTTCAAACGCAATAATCGATATATATATATATATATATATATATATGTGCATATATATATAGATAAGTAATTTGTCTGCATAAATAATATTTTTTTGTAGGAGTTTAAAGGGAAAAAAAGCAAGAAGCACAATGACCGCAACTAATCGTCTTGCATGTCAGTTTTAAAGTAATTTCTACTGAAACAGTAGCGTTGCGTTGCGTTACGTCGCATTACATTGAAAAAATGGGAAGAGATGAGAAAGTGTCGATTTAAGTCGACTCCTGCTATAGCTATAAAACGTAAAGTAAGTTCTTAACAACCTATGTAAACCATTTAATGTTTATAGCTAAAGCGGTCATCAGTTATTCTTGGAAATAAACGCGAGCCTTTAGCAAACACTTGGCTTTAATTAAAAAGGCAAAAAAAAAAAAGAAAAAAAAAACAGAAAAAGGAAAGAAAAAATCGTTGCTCATATATATTACGCTACACATAAGTAAACATTATTTATATATTTTTCTATGTTGCGCATTTATTCGATGGTATGTAGTAATAAATTGAGTGCAGTGGAACAAGTAATTGAGATTCTTAGGGGTGCTGAGAGTGTCCAACATTTACCTTAAGTTAAATGCTGATTTTTCATTCATCTAACATAACACATGCTGGTTGGCAGCGGTTGCATCAAGATGCGTAGTAATGAGAAATCTTTTCCTAGGCATGTGGGCGATTATATATATATATATATATAGTAAACATAATATACATAAACTTGTACTGCAATAATTGAAACACATGTATAATGAACAAACATTACACTGAAATAATATATCATTACAGTTTCAGTTTTGTTTTTTTTTTTCGTATTTTTTCTTTTGCTTTCCTCCCTTCTACTACTACATCATTATTATCAGATTTTCCCATTATTATTTAGTGTTGGGTATGGTAGATAATAAACCGTGAAGTAAAATTAAAAAAAAAAAAAAAAAAAAACTGTACGTAAAAAATATATATTGTTTAAGACGAACTACTTACTTCTTACTATTCGAAAAAAAATCTATGATTTGTTACGTAAGCAGCTTAAGCATGCATGCAGGAAAGTCTTCTTTACAAAATGTCGACCAATATATAAACGTAAGGTATCGTAATAGATGTCTTTGATTTTATACACGTTAACCTACTTCATCTAAGCCTGTAAGCACAGTAAGGCCGCACTTATATTCGCAGACCACCTTCAGACTTAGGAATATAAGCGCGGTCTCATTGCGTCAGAGTCATAAGAGTAAGAAGAGTAAGCCCTAAGAATGCAGATAAGATATTCTTTCAAGTATATATATACTCTGTTTAATATGAGCCGTGTTATACGGTGATTGTCGGAAAGAAGAAAAGAAAGAGAAAGAAATAGGCAAGCGATAGCCGCGGTCTAGTGGCTGCGTACCCAGTCGATAAGTGTTATGCCTTTGCACTCACCACAGCTACGACCAAAAGAAATTCGATCGGGCTTGGGACTCAAAGCCCCGAACACTCACATAGTAATCGCGATTCTTACCTATTCGTTTCCTCAGACGGATAAACATAAATTTTAGTGGAAACACTTCTCAAAGATTCTCTTGAATAGATATTTATTATAATTCTCTTCTTTGATTTGTATTCTCATTTTAAATCTGACTTTTATTTTGACTCATTAATTCTTACTTTAATGGTAACCCAGTTGAACAGTAGTCAGTAACTTATATAATAAATTATTATGCTAGCTTAAGGCAAACAGTAGAACTAAACTAGGTTATTACTAAAGTTACTAAAGTAAAGTTTAATGTAGGTTATAACTAAAGTAGGTTATCTTAGCTAGGTTATAGCTAGATTTACATTGTGGAAATACAAGAAAGTGCATACTTAGCATAGCTGAATAATAACTAAGCCGAAGTAAGTCGATGAATCGATAATGCTAAATTGGGATCGATGTAGATATGTCGACTTCCCCTTCCGTTGTTTGTTGAAACGCTCGTGATCACGAAAACAGAGATGGGCGATTGAAATTTTACGCACACATTATTGGTTCATCGGTCAAAGTAAAAATTGTTATTAACTGGTTATATGCCTCAGTTAACAACGATTCAAAGTTTGTTGTCCGCCGAATTTGAAGGCTATCATGGGATCCTAGGGAGAAATGCTACCAATCGGTTAACTGACATTATCCCGACTCAAGGAAGTCTTTAGTTTTTATGTATCATGGAATTCTATGGAGGAATGCTACTAATCGTTTAACTGACATTATCCCAACTCACAGAATTCTTAAGTTTTCATGTACTTGGAATACATTGGAGGGTTACGATCGATCACTAGTCATAGAAACCAGCAATGTGTGTTTTGGTTACAGTTGTTTTGATTTTATACCAATTTTAGTGTTCCGAGGGAATAGTTATAAGCAGATTCCCCGATATTGGTTTATTTAATAGGCGCAAGCCCAATAGCAAGAAATGCCTTGCGGGCTGTGATACTATCCGTCATACAAGTATTAATCTAACCATAGTTGGACATAACAAATGGCGACTACATTTTGTATTTTACGCTAAGTTTTATGATTTCAACAAGTGGACAGCTGGACCGACAAACTGCTATGCTTAAAGCGATTTTTGATTCTATATGCATTAAAAAGAAGTGTATGGGTGTTTATTGGATTAACGATGTTCTCTCCTGCAGAAAAAAGTTTTGGAAATTTTAATTTACCTCCGCTCTCCTGTCTCTCCTGTGCGCAAAAAAAAAGGGAAGTGTAACACTGTATAACACCATGCTGAGTTGTCGTATCAAATTAAAATGTTTTTCTCAGTAAGTTTTTGTATATAAAAATAAATAATTATTTTCTCTTTATTTTTTATTTTTTTTTAAATTTTTTTTATAGTACGTAGCAAGCATATCTACTTGTGTTTTGTATAAGTTTTAATTAATTTACATTTTATTTCAACGATAATATCCCACAAATGTTCACCTTTTCGCACATTATTCCCGTACTTCCCCCCGTAGCTTGCACTTTTAAAGTTCTTCAATTCCTAAAGTTTGCACTTTCCATTCCCTAACGATCTACGTTAAAGATACATATATATATATATATATATATATATATTGCATATGGGTGTAGCATGCATATCCCTATACTGGCGTACATGCTCATACTTAACAGCTCAACAAATAAGTTAATTGTTTAACTAGGTTAACATGTTGTATAAAATTAAGTTTGTGTGTGTGTGTGAATATATATATATATATATATTATTTTTATTCCCTTACTTTCTCCCACAATGAAACTTTTATGCGTGCATGCCACATATATTTTTGTATGAGCATATGAGCATATGTTGTATGGAAATATGCATTTTTTTTTTCAGGTGTATGTAGGGTATGTGTGTACGTAAAAAAGTTGTTACCAATTAAAAGTATTCACACAATTTTACAAGTGATGTACTGCTGTAGATGTAGTGAAAGTTTAATTTGTTCATTTGATTGTGGTTTTACTTTTATTTCGTTTCATTAAAATGAAAAAAGAATGAAAAATATGTAAAATTCATTTTATGTATTGTGTGCACTTTATTTATTATTTATTTTAAAGGCCTTTACGTTTTTTTTTTTCAAATAAAACCCTACTAAAGAGCATATTCAGTTTACTATAATGCCTTCAGTGTTGAAAATTAAACCTATCGTACATACATGCATCATGCGTACATCGCATAAGGTGTAAGAAATAGTTAGTTAATGAATATATGAAACAGGGCACATATAGGGAATATGCTTAAGTGTAGACGTAAGGTGAAGCATATAAATGCTTTTATAGTCTTTGTCCAGTGGAGATAATCTTAAAGACGCACGCACTTTATATACTGGGAGATAATAGAAAGATCAAAATGTTAGTTGTGAGAATTAACTTTAATACATAATTATGTTCCACATATAATATTAGCCTGTAGCACCTATGTAAGTTAATACTAGCAAAGTCCTTTGCGCGTTTGGTAAGCTTACCCTATTTGCGGCAACATTCACTTAGTAGGGATCAATGCTCAGTTATGATAACATCATCGACGATGAAACGAAATCACTTTACTACTTGGAATATGAGGCATATGGTGCCTGAAAAATAGACGAAATAACGTATTTTTCCCATAGTACTGTAAAGCGCTGTCATTGACATTTCAGGCGATCCCACTGACTGGTTCTTCCGACACAAGAATGTCGGAACAGATGTCTCATTCGGACTGCTGAAAATTGAACAAAGGCAAGGAACACGAAAGGTGCGTTAGTTGCCGGCACAGATAGGTTCCGATTGTTCTCATTCGAGCATTCAAAGCGCTGTCGTAACGGCACCTGCCAGACGGCTACCGCAATCAAATGTCTTCTGTCACCAAAACCGTTCAAGTGTGCTGTACATATATAGATTTTATAAAGAAAATTTTAATGGGGAGCGGACTGGTGTAATGACATGAACTTTAAAGAGTTGCCACTAAGAAATTGATTCGCTTTATATTTAAGCCTGTCAGTGTTCCTTCTCGAAGAAGCGACAAATTCTGCCACTTGCTTTAGCAAAAAGCATACGCTGCAAGGCACCATTGCTACCGTCATCTATAATTAGAAAGTTACGCAGCTAATCCGTTAGACTATTTCCAGGATAAAGTCTTCCATTTGCAAAGTTTAACTGGAAAGTGAGTCCATGTTACTACGCGCTGTGTAGAAGACGTGGACATAAGCAGCGGCGTAAAATGGCGGAGAATGATAAATAAGTGGGCAATTATAAGGGAAGATTTTGACTCGCATCTTGCATGTAGTTGCTGTGATTCATAAGAACTTTTAAAATTAGTAACTAAACTGAATAATAGATTTATTGGTTTCGTTACTACGGTGACATGCATCTATATAAGAAAAGGTGAATCCTTGCCAATAGTGATGTTCTTGTCGCATTCTATAGAGTATTTGGATCAAGTATTCGTTGAAAACGTTATGGAATTCAATGTTTAAAATTTGTGTCTCTATCTCGGCTTCACTTGGCATCATTTGGAAATCCTTTTTCACTTCTACTTTGACTTCCTTCTACAGTTTCGACCAAAAAAGCGATTAATATAAAGAGAAAAATTTTGTTAAAGCTTCGCGTTATCGGGAATGGAATTAAAAATTCGACCATAACGGCATTTACGGCTTTCTATCAAAGAGCTATTATTTGAAAAACTGACTTACACACCATTAAAACTGAAAACGGTTTTTAAAAAATGCACTGTTTGACACACTTTTCTTTTGTTGCGCTCTGAAAGCTTCGTATGTGTGATGAGTGTTCTTACAGATGAAAAAAAATATATGTATATTTTTTTTTAATTGTTCCACTATAAAAGTGTTTTTTTTTTAATTATACTTAACAATACTGGCGTAGTTTTTAAATGGATTTTTGTTTGGCCAATTGTTTAATATTTTTGGTCGGTTAGAGTTTATATATGAATGAATAAACGGTTTTTATTTTGAAAGAAATTCAAAGTGTATAATAAATCGTTTAAATGATAAAGGAACGAATTTGTAAACATTTATCCTCTTTTCCATGGAATGCGTTCATTAAAGCTAAGCGGCTTCTTTGTACATTTTCATATTCATAATAGACTTGAAGTTGAGTTTATTTGAAATTCATTCATGACTTTAATCCATTACTACCTTTTCACGCAACACACACGTTCTATTTCGCCGAGAAAGGTTCTTATAGCAAGTGAAGAAATTATATCCGGCTGCGGTCCTATCTTCTCTATCCAAAACTCGATGCTCCATAATATTAGATGGTACTCTAGCGTCTTCCCTGGAATATACATACATAAACAACTCATATTTCTTTTGTCTTTGAAAACGCACGCAATCTCAGTTAACGTCGTACTTATGAACTTGTCTGCGGCTGGTCTTTAGTACGAACCTGCAACAACTTGCCATCTTTTTAAAGCCTATATCTTGATTTTTCCTACCGGGAATAAGTACGATAAGCATTAAGTAGATGGACAGACGGACATGCTTAAATCTATTTAAAATTTTATTATGAATATTTTGCAGGACTTCTGAAGCCTCCTGCAAACGTGTTCATAACATGAATGCATTCCCAATCTTTGACATAAACTATTCATCTATTCATACCGATAAGTACATATATGAGATATTAGTTTTAGCTGTTAGTAAATCGGACAGTTAACTTTTGCCATTCGGATGAAGAACTCGCCAAAAGCTCCTATATAACTACAACTTCCAAATAAGCCTAAATTAAAGCTGCCGCAAGAACAATAAAAAAAGACCCACTGTTCCTTCTTTTTGACCGAAGTACTTTTGTAATAAATTAATTTTCTCTCTATGAGTGTCCTTCCACAAATGTCCTCTTTCATTCGCTTTTTGTATTACAATGAAGTCTACGTTTGTGGTGTGGTTGATTTAATTCCCAAAGCGAAGCTTTGGTCACATTTATTGATTGAATTCTGATTGATTATATCGAACACTTTCAGTTCTATATAAAGTTGTTTCAGAACGCTATTAATTAAATTCAAGACACAAGTGAATATTATTAGACTATAAAGAGTGAAGTCGTAGATTTCGGAAAAAGTGACATGCAAAGCAAGAGACGCATAGTACTTGTAATAATGGTCACCTTATCTAACCTGCCGCACCTGTCGCATGTACAGATTTAAATCAGACATCCCGTTCGTTTTCGTCCTTCATCTATGTGATAACTTTTGCAACATTTTTCTTAAAGAAATTTAAACTCAAACTTTCTCTTTTTTGCTTAGTTCAGAAAGCTATTGTTACCGTAGATTACGACTAAAGAGCACCCACGGCAATTGAAAGTTTAATCGCCCATTGGAGTCAAGTAATCTGTTTGCTTTTTCAAGAGAAAACCCGAACGGCTTATAAAGAGATGTGAAGAGTTAAGTTGAAGACTTAGAGGAAGCAATAAACTAAACAAGTAAGAAAAGTATCTTCGGTTGTGACCGAATCTTTTACACCCACCAGCACTATCCGAAAAAATTTTGGTTAGGTGCGCCCTGCTTTTTCAATTTTTAGTATAAAAGTTGAAATTTATATGTAGTTTAAGAGTGAAAAAGACAGAAAGCAAAGGCAACTTCCGTTTATAACTGCGTAGCAGGCGTGTCCTTTTTCTGGTTTGCGTCGGTTTTCAAATTACTTTTGCAAATTTGTGGCCGTTATATTCATTTTTGCATTCCTGGGAAGAACACATTTGAGCAGACGGACAGATAGACATACGATGCCACAGCTAGGTTCAGGTGCATTCAAAATTTCACACGGTTCAAAAATATGTATATATTTTGTAGAGTTTTTGAGGCTTGCTTCTGCACGTTATAAAGGTACTGAAAAAAGATTTTTTAAAAATTGTTGTCCAAATACTACCCCACCGCCTATAGAATGTAAATGCAAATTTTTGTAGATTTATCTGCTGTGGAAAGAAACTACATTTTTCATTCCTTTTCAAACACGGAAATTACGTGTTACTGTGGGCGTGTCCTTTGCCCGATGTGAACTATTCTTAATACCAACATGCGTACAAGAACTTTGAATGTTTCTGCCAAACAGGTACGTTTTTATAGGCAAGAGAATGTTTACAACAGGCATAGACATAGGACAGATAGAGGGACATATTTAAATCGATTCAATATTTCATGTTGATCAAAAATATATAGATATACCTTGTGTGATATGTAGATATATCGCTAACTTGAACACGGGAAACCATCGTGAACTGATATAAGAAATGTACTTGTAATTTAGGTTAATTTCTCGGACTTGGTAAACTATTTAATAATTAAGAATTTAATTAATAGGAATTTTTTTAGGGCCCGGCTGTACTGTAGATAAATCGACATTCGTAAAGGTTTAGAAAAAATGTTTAGAAAAAAGTTACAAAATTTGAAAAAAAAAAAAGAAAAGGACATAGACTTAAATCAAAAATGTTTTCAAAGGTGTATAACACTTAGCTTGTAAAGCTTTTAAATTGATCGCCTATTTAAGTCCCTGGGAGAGAAATTATAAAAAAAAAAAAATTGCATACAAATCCCTAAAATACTTTATCTTGTAACCTATAACAAGTTGAAGTATTTATTATAGGTAATATTTTTGTTATTGTTGTTGTTGTTGCTGTTTTTTTTTTTGCATTTTTTCCCACTTCTTTTACACTCTTAAGTAAGCACTTTGAAATAAATCTCATGAAGCATTGAAAATTGTTAAAGCAAATACCGAACACGTGCCAACAGCTGCCAGAATTTCTAAGTGAGAAAAAGGAAAGGAAAAAAAAAAGAAAACATAACAACGAAATCATGTACAACGGTAACTAAATTCAAGACACAAGTGAATAGATAGTGTTGCACACACGCACAACACACACACACACATCCTTATACTACAGAGTCATTGCGGTTATTTGCAGATACTTTTTATGTTCTGTTTCTTTTTTATATTTTTTTCTCGATTTTTCGAACGAAGAAAAAATTGCATATATTGGAAGATTTGCTTCCTTCGTGTAAACTATGAAATGCGAAAATTTCTATTTGCAATTTGATATCGTTGTGCAGTGTGTGAATGTATGTATTTGTTGGCGTTCTTGAGTTACTTTTTTTGTTTCGCTTTTCAATTTTCATTTGTCTTCATTTCGTACAATGGCACAGTATTTATGGTTTTGTAAGAGTAATTTGCTTGTCTGTGTGCCTGTGTGTGTGTGTGTGTGTGTTTTTTTTTGGTTTTTTTTCTGTGTGTTTCCGTTTTAATTGAAATTAATTTTAATTAAAGTGAAAAATTAATCGTTTTAGTTCTTCGACTTTGCTCAACACAAATGCATTTTCATTAAAGTTAAAGTAATAGTCAGTTTGTTGCATTAGCGGGAAGAACAAAAATCTTTTACTGTAACTTACGGTCATTCTGATATCATCCCATCTATTAAGAAGGGTCAAAACTTTGAAGTTAGTCATGATTCAAATTCAATAGTAAGCCTTTACCCCAAAATTTTTAGTATTTGAACACAAAATGTGATTCGCATTCATGCCCTTATCATGGCCAGGCAGAATATAAATGAGGACAAAATTTATAGGAGAAATATATTGACGAATTGTGTATAGTATTTCAAAACAGTAACTAATTGATCACTTAAGGTAAGGAACTTGCAAAAGAGAAAAGGAAAATATAGGACCACAACAACAACAACTTCTCTATAGTTTATGAAACTTTCTTCTATGTCCCAACAATGGTAATAACACCTTTTTCTTTTAGCTAAAAGCTTTTTGACCTAAGAGCTATGTTCGCTGTTCCCTCGCTTGATTAATAAAAAATCGGTATATTACGATAGGTGCGACGGGTGGAACGGGTGGTTCATTAGAAATTTGCCTTGCGCTCATCGTTGAAAGGTGATATAGAACGTATATGGGCCCAAGTTTATGCTTCGCAATCGAAAGGATCAGAAAGCCCTAATATATTTTGAGTTTATCAAGCAACAGCATTATTGAGGGACAGCACCAGCAGCCAATAAATAGCAAGAAAGGCAAACCTGTCTCAGTATGCGAAAAAACTGATGTATCAACATGACAAGGCTTAGTCGCATGTTGTGTAATTCTTCGAAGAAAATGTAGAAAAAAAAAAAAATAAAAAATGAAGCGTTCTGTTCGTGTAATTGTTGGCCCACTTGGTAGAAATGCAAATGAAGTTCTTTTCCTCTGCAAATTCTTGTATAAACTGGGACGATTTAATATGCAAGCTTCACAGTTACATATGGGTGAATGGAAGGACGAATAACCTGGGTAGCCTGAGAGGCCCAGCTGCCTTTGCCGATCTTTACTGGCAACCAATTGGTCAGTTCAATATAAACGGAGCGCAGTAGGACACGATTAGTTGTACCTTTGTTTGCAATTTTGTTTTCGAAACCCGATTATATAAGAAAGTGATGAGATAGTACTGTGTGTGTGTGTGTGTGTAGAGTGCCGTGTCCTACTTTCTACCCGAAAGAGCGCTCGTAACGCTCATATATTTGCCTATTTTTATCTCTTTATCACTTAACTGTCGCTCAAACGATATGCTTGATAAACTTATGTACCGTTATGTTGGATTTTGAAATTAAGCTGAAAAATTTTATCAAAATTGAAAATGATGGCCATCCCTGCCATTTCTGCGATGACAACTTAAATAAGCTGAAGAGTAAAAGTTTTCATGTATTTAAATGGAAAAGAGTTCTCATATATATATATATATGGAAAAGTTTTCGTATTGCATCTATTTTAAGCGGATTATAAGTAAAAGTTTTTGCTAAATTAATTTTGCACAATTTATGGCATATAAATGGGGAAAAAGTAAAACTTGTCCTCGACAACATTTATTATGCTCTTACATACATTGCATTGAGTAGCTCTAATAAATTTAATACCAATGAAATGGGCCATTACACTGATAACTAATTATTTACATTTGTTTATGTATGTATATGGGGCAATACGTGCTACTCGATACGTTCTCGTAATTATACGTTCTTGTATATATATATATGTACAGAATGTTTATAAATATTTAACTTTGTACTAAGATACAAAATACATATTGAAATGAAGATCTCTTTTAACAGAGACAGAGAGAGAGAGACATATATGACAGTGTAACGAACTAACGGAACGAGGAAAATTGTAGTCTCGTAAAGAGATGAAATAAAAATAAAAAAAGAAGGGTATAACAAAACCAACAACTAAAATGGAAATAAGTATCTTTATAGGAATGTTTCTATGTACTTAAGTTAGCTTGTGTTTGCTTGGATTGATTATGTGAGTATGTGAGTAGTAGTAATAGAGTTCTCTTCGATTGACTGATGCTAAAGCATATGGTAATTGCCATCGATAACCGATTGACATATATTTTCTGTTTGTGCACATATATATATATATATATATGTGCAAATGGATTGCGTTGCGAACCAAACTGGTACGTACCTGTAGACTCCTAATGGAAAAACTTTAATAAAAATGTCATATACATATGTGAGATAAAAGTGCTTGCTTGCTTGCACGTACCTAAACTATAATCTTGCTTTAATTAGAAGAATTAAAAATCTACTAATGGTTGGTGAAATTATTGTAAAAAAAAAAAAAAAAAAAATGTTCAATTGTTTTGTAAATAATATTAACTGAACTGAATGACATATGTGATTAAAATAGAGGATATTTATTATTAACTACAATATTAAGTCGGTTAAGTCGGTATGTTATTCGTTTATTAAGTCTTCGAGATGCTTGATAATAGCGGAATAAAGGCTAAGTCGTCGCGGAATATTCTTTTTCTTTGAAAAAGTGCTTGATTTCTTTTTGCCTGCAAATATCATACAAATAATATGTTATTTTTATATATATATGTCGCATAACGACTATGTGGAAAAAATATTACAATCCGTTATCTATTACATTAATAGCGTGATACTAAAAGTTTTCAATTCAATTCAAAAAAGTTTCAAATGCTTATCACATAACGATGTTGCCGCGTTAAACTTGTCCGCTTGTCCGAAATTATGGTTTGCATCTTCTAAAAGCCCTGTAATCAACGGAAACATCGACAGCCTGCATCCTCTTTACTATAATTTTTTGATACAAAAGCTCCTAAGCACTTAATCAAGAAATAATTTAGTAATGGCTTTGCATTTGCAGGGAAAGCAGCTGATTAAGACGATCTCAAGGTAGCAATGAATTTAGGCCTACATAGTTGCTTTTTTTACAAGTTAAGAAAGTTGAAAATATCTAACGAAGACACTTGCCATCGACAAGCTATCTGTCAGAGGGGCTATTAAGTCAATCCTATAAACACATATGGACAGAAAATTAGGTGCGAGATAGATTTTTCAATTCCATACTATAGAAATGCTAAAAGGTAGCTTCCACAAAGCTCACGTTTTTACATGTGCCAGCATTGTTCAAAATTAATTCCCGGAATCTCATTTGAGTGGGTTCTTACTGTAAAATGTTGTGGACCTTTTTTTTTGCTTTGGTACGTTTTCCAGCTGGAGAGTGAAATAGATGCGTCCCCTTTAAAGTTGTGAAAAGTGAAGTGTTTTGCAAAATTTTGCAGTAAAGAAGGATTATGAAAATATATCGGTTTTTTTTCTTAGACCTAGCATTAGATAGGTCGAGCACACCGTTTTAGCCAAGAAGGAGTTTGGCTGTATTATTAGCTTCAGGGAAATCAGGGAAACACCTACAAATTTATTGCCGAATCACTAGGCCGTTCACATAAGCTTGTCGCGAGTGCTTTAATCCCCCCCCCCCCCCCTCTGCCAAAAAAAAATATGGCGACAGGCGTGGAGTAGTTAAAAGAACTCTTCCTGTTTCCGAGAATCGCATTATAATGTTATGTAATGAGGACTTAGGTGCAACAATTCAAAAATAGTGAAAGTTTTGAGGCCGTAGAACAAAATTGCTTTGGCTCTTAATACTACGCCATGGTATTACCTAGAAAAGAAAAAAAAAGAAAAAGCCATACAATCTAAAAGATAAGATTCGGTCCTGACAGAGAAAACATGCAGACGAACTTGCGGTAGCTGAAACCAGCATATGATGATATCACCTTTCAAAAAAAAAGTTTATAAAAAATGGATATAGCATACGCAGTTTACGTTTTTTTTTAACTGCTCGAAAAAAGCTTAGTACACCGTCGCCAATGGATATAAAAAGAAGGAAAGGGAAAATATGCTCAAGAATAAAACTGCAAAAGCGAAAAACCAGTTATGATTGACAAGATGTAAGATAATTATAATAAAAACAAGTAAGAACATTATAGTCGAGCAATACGGACCCTTACACACCCTACATCACTTTGCCTAGTAAAGTTATTCACTCATTTTGGAAGAAGGCATTGTTTTAATACAAAACCATGTATAGCTCGCTTCATATAAGACCGCGCTTTTCATATTCGTGCCTATATATGTTATGGTCTTAGAAAAGTCGATTTATGTGATCCAAATTCAGTATGGAAAATTTCTTTATCAATATTTTATTGTTTTCCTAACGACTTTTCTGAATTGGGCGCTAGACGAGAAGTGGTCCAAAAAATGGACTGACACAAACCATTCCCAATAGCGTTTGCGCTTGGGTTAAAGCACGTCAGAATAACGGACAGACGGACAGACAAGCTTACATTGATTCAGAAAGTGATCTCGAATGGAAGCATGTTATATATGTTCGCGCTAACTTGATATACTCTATACCACAGATAGTGACAGTAAATAGAGAAACGAACAAAGACGAAGATGAGAAGCTGCAAAGACATGAGGAAAATTTGAATGATGGGTAACAAATAGCATGACATGCATATATGTGAGTGAGATTAACAGTCTCAACTATAAGGGGGATTAAAGACTAACATTAAATTTACAGTTTAAATGCGCAATAAAATGCGTGAAGAAAAAAAATTAAATTAATAAAAATAAAAATTCTGAAATTTATGATTTAATATATTTTTATAGATCTTAAGAATCATAAAATTTATTACGTTACAATTTGATATTAAACTAAAAGACAAGTAAAGAAGCCTTGAGGGACATGGCCCACCATTTAATACACTCTTCGAAATTATGCATACATCAAATAAGGTGTTATGTGGGAAGTGGTCGAAGAAGGGGTCAATTCGAAGATAGGTCGCTGAAAACATCTCAAAAATTACGGCCTTTAGATTGAATGCAAGAAAACAAAACATTCAGACGGACGGACGCTAAGTTTAGATTGAGAAAATGCTTCTGAATCGATCGGTATAAAGAATATGGTTCTATCTTAAGTCGTTCTGAGGGTTGTTTACATACATCTCCACAAACTTGACATACCCTTGTATCACAAACGATATAAGATATGATAAAATTTATTACTGAGACGTAGTAGAGAGAATCATCAGAGAATTATTTATTTACTATTATCGTATATAGTTCCGATTTTAGTTAAACATATTGGAACGTAGAGAAATTAATAATAACTTTACAAGGCTTTAATTAGCTTTCATATTACGCTTCGTTTCTTTTGACTTTGCCTTCCGCAAATATTTGACTTTTATACTCTTTCACAAGCAGGATACCCTTACTTAAATTCATCAGCGACATTTTTAATCCATTAATCCGCCTTTTCCGCTACATGTCTGCTAATTATTGTTAATCTTTTTGTCAATCGCCAGCTGCATGACGCAGGTAAAGCGCCATGCATGTGTTGCCGTTTTTTAAGAATTTTGTTTTCAGCAAATCGACTAATTTCTAGGAAAAGTAAAATATTACGAGTGATACTGTGCTGTCATTATTATTTCTGAAACAAGGTATATTAAGTTTGTGCGGACGTATGGAACACCTAAAAGGACTTGAGATAAACCCATCTTTTTTTATGTTGGTAAGTTGAGTAAGTGATTCTGATTGTCTGTCCGCCTGTCTGTCTAGCTGTCAGTACGTCTGATGTCTGTCCATGTATATTTATGTTCAAAATTCGTCCATTATAATAATTTGATATAATACAATAATCTCATCGAATTTGGACAACGTACGTCTATTTTCTGCATTCCACCTCATAAGAATATCTTAATGAAATATAATTCCATGTACCGTAAAAATATCCAATTTTTGATATTTTACGATGAAAATTGATTAGTTAGAGTAATTTGATACAAAATTTGGATCAAATAGAGTTTTTACTCCGATTCAATCATATAAAGGGGATCCTCGTTAAAAGCAAATGCTGCTATGGCGACTACGGCGATGGTTTGTTATGAGGATGATAAACAAGTGGAAACTACTAGATTCTTCGACAAGTAAGTTGAGTTTGTTAAAATATGGGTCACGTAAGATGACGTGCTGACCGTCCTCCAATATGAGGGCTTTCATGAAGAAGAAGAAATATTTTTAAGTGCCCTAACAAATGTTGGTTGGGTTTTCGAAAATAAATATCAGAAAACGTGACCAAATTGCGTTTCATAAGAATCATAGCCTGAAAAATTTTGATATATAAGATGAAGGAATCGATTCCTATCATCCTGTAACATTATCGTTATTTGAAGTTGAACTAATAGCCAAGCCTTTAATTTGCTTTATTCTTAATCGTATGAGAATGAATGTGTATGTGAATGTGTATTTCTGGGCGAGTGCAAAACACTTTACACACTTTCCTTATGCACATGGGACGTGAGGGAAATGAATTGTTTCGGTTTTCACATGATGAGAATTGAAAGGAAAATTTAGTGCGCCCTATGGTTGCTTGCAAGAAATGCAGCACATCATATATATATATATATATATATATATATGTGTGTGTGTGTGTTGCTAAGTAACAAGTGATATTCATTTATTTGCTATAGACTGCGTAACACATGGCAACAATAAACAAATGTACGATACTAATATGAAGACCGAGTAACATGACAAACAAAGTGTTTTACACCCGGACAGACACAAGCAAGACACGTGTTAAAAATTTCTCACAACACACAAGCAAGCACAAACGCAGTCAGACTTTTATGACGAAAGCATGTCTTTCTTTACAAGCAATATATCAACCATAACCAAGAAGAAGAAGAGCAGCTGACGTAACTACATAATGCATAAGTGTGTTAACCAAGCCAGCGCTGAGCATCATTTCTATGCATATATCTAAACTTTTCGAATAGCACGATAGGGGGAGCAATGCAGAGTGACAAAAAAGCGGACGAAAGACGGAGAGAGAATATATTTTTTTTAAATTTTATTTACTAGATTTATGGATTGCATTCTTCTGGGAAAATGCTAAAAATGAATAAAATATGATTCTGTATGAAAAATTTGATGAAATGAAGCTTTTTTCGTGCAACATTCTATCATATATACCTATATCTATGTATATATATGTAATATGTAATATAGGTAAACGTGTTTCAATAGGGATATGAATGTTTATGACGCGGAAAAGTTTTTAGAAAGTCTCTGAGGGTGAATTATGAAAATGAACACAGGAAGTAAAAGAAATAATTGAAAGCATATATACATATACACAAGCATTTCCTATGTCGATTTTTAAAGAAAATTTACAAATTTGTTACGAGACTTTTTTTCCCACAAAAATTAAAATTATGTGTAAAAATTTAACATCTTTTAAATTATAGGCAACCATATCGAGATAGGGAAATAGAAAATTGTCTATCGAACTCGGTAATTCGATTGGCTTTTTGCATTGCTTTTCAGCTGCTTTCATTTTTATACTCAACACCGAAGGATAACGGTATCTTCCATTTGTCAAAACGTTTGCAACGTTCACTGGAAAGCTTGAGGGATCGCGTATAATATATATTCTTGATCAGCATTAAATTCTACATATATCCATGTCTCTCTGTTCGTCCGTCGGTCGTTTATGTCGGTCTATCGGTCTGTTTATGTAATGGCTGTGCTGAACATTAAGATATCGGTATTTAATTTGTTCCTTGAAAATGGTTCAAATCGGTCAAATGTCACGCCTCAGTGTAACGTAAAGTGATAAAAAGCATAAAAAAAAAGAATATTTTGCTCATTACCTTTAAATATATTTGCGGGTGCACGATTTCTCATGACTCGATGATGAACATACGAATGACTCTTTCTTCAAAAAAATATTAGGAGAGCACAAATCCTTTGTCTTTACTTCCGTTGAAGAAATTTTCGAAAAAATGCTTTAAAATAAGGATGAAGTGTTCGAAGGTATTCTACGTGTTGAAGGGTGCAAACGCTAAGACGGTCAGAAAATTGTTGGAAGCACGAGTCGTAGATGGCCATCATCGGACGACTCGTAAAAACAACATGATATGGAATGTGTTATAATTAAAAAAATTTTTTTTTTAATTTTCAACAATAATTTTATAAAGTATTTCTCAAATTTTCTTCAAGGTAGTGGAACTTGTGTTATTTTTCTGCCTAAAAATTTTTTGAAAACTTTTAAAAACAAGTTATTTTTTTATTTTTATAATTTATTTGCTTTCAGAATGAACTGCCAGCTATTTATATGTCCCCGGCTGTATACACCTCATGGAAACTTCAAGTTCCAACGACTACAAGCAAATCAAAAAAAATGTTCATATAAATTTACACTTTCCTTAGTCAGCATAAAAATTGTAAGGTGTCATTTTACTTTTGGGCGTGGCTATTACCCGATCAGTACAACATTTCGAGTTGAATTATCACATAGCTGAGTAGGGCATTTTTGCCGAGCGTTCGGCCAATCACTATTATAGACAATAAGTTACATTTTTCTTGTTGGCTCCTATCTATAACTCTTGCTCCCCTCTTTCTAGCTTGTAAAGTTGTCGTACAGGCTCTGAACTTGGTTTGCTTACCTCTTAACAATTATAATTTAATTTCAGTAGTCAAGGATTTTGATCGCTGACATCACTGACTATAAAAATTATGAAGTAAAGATTTTATTGACATCAATTTTTTGTAATTATTTCATTTTAACGCTAACATGTAGCGGGGATTAAAGGATTCAACCTAAATTGAATATAATTTCTCGTTCGCTATTTACTCGAATAGTGAATGTGAACAAGGGAGACATCATAGACTAGATATTCGTGTAGCCATTTCATGTGATGATTTTGTTCTCCCATGGTCTCAGTTGATTTGTAACAACTTTACCTTTATCAGGCCATGTCATCACTTTTCTCATAGTATGAATTTATTAAAATTTCATTCCTTAAATCATTTTATTGCTTTATATATGCCATAAATATAGGATGAAATGAATGAATAATTTCTTGGCTTCGAAAATACAATTTTTCATAGGAAGCTTATGTTACTCAGTAGCTCAGTATTTAGGTACTTGCATGTATTTTGATCATTTTCTGTCTTGGAAAAAAAAAAGCATTTATTGAGAACACTTGGTACACACACTTCTATACTAAGAAAAATATTTTCCACCATTTTCCCATGTTCCATAGCAACACGGCTGGCTATATCTTGGCATTGGTTTGGCAACAATGCCATCATTCTTCAGCCAAGCCTAGTGAATCGATCTGAACAAGTGATAATCAGAAGGCGCTGTGTCTGGCGAGTATGCTGCAAAACTTCCCATACGAGCTTTGTGTCTGTTAACGATCGATTGCTCGTCTTTTCATCGTTTGATTTGTTCATTTGTTCTCCGTAGACATCTGCAGTAACAATTTCTTTCGGTTTTAGCAGCTCCCGGCCGCCATATGCACAATAAAACTTTGATAGCTACGAATATTTCGCTTCGGTATCGATATGAGAGGCTCGCCCGGTCTATCACATGACTTTTTGCGCTTGGGATTGCCATTGTACATCCACTTTCCTCGCCAGTCATAATATGCCGCAGAAAACTTGTACATCCACTTTCCTCGCCAGTCATAATATGCCGCAGAAAACTCTTATTTTTGTTTTGTTTCTGGCAAGCCGTTTCACGCAACTCGACTCAATCCTCCTTTTTGGACCTTTCCCGTGTCAAGCAAGCGTGTAGAAACAGCTGATTCATCAACTGCTAGGCCGTGGGAAAGTTCTTTGAAAGTTTGAGTTTTGATTTTCATCTTCATAACTCTTGCAATTCATTGTCTTCGAACTTTTCTAGTCCTCCAGGCTGTTCTTTTATTTTGGACGCTGAAACCAAAAGCAACAATTGCGATATGGTATCACCACCATAAGCTTCTTCATGAGCGTCGACAGCACATTTCTTCAAATCAAACAGCAAGACACTGAACAAATCAACCAAACTAAATGGAAAATTGTCAGTTGTCAGTATAGAGTAAAGCTAAAAACAACATCGCATTTGTTTCCAATTTTCACCAATATATGTCGCCGGTCAAAATACATGCAAGCCCCTGTGATATATGCAGACATTCACATGTGTTTATAAACGTAATACGGAGATTATTGTTATGAATTTGAAATGATTTTTGTTTTGGTTTTGTTTTTTTGTATCACTAAAGTGTTCTGTTTTGTTCATACATACACAGGCACATTTACATTGTACATAAAAACGTAGATGTTACATTTGCACATCGTTGTAACATATGTTGTACAAATTTTCATCATAGTCATCGTTGTCATATGATAGTTGCCCGACAAAAGTATTGAATGAAAGTGTATAAGTGTGTGCGTGCTTTTATGCATATAAAATGCAATACAATCTCATCTGAATACATTTGCTTACACACACACGTACACACAGTACAATTTTGATGGGAATGTTGTCACATTTAAAAAATAATATCTATGGGCCTGTCCATATACATATATATATATGTATATATAGATGAAGTGCATATGATTTTATCTATTCATTGTTGCTATTTTTATGCGATTGCAATGAATGCTTTTGTTTTTATTCAGCGATCAAAAGTGATCATCATTAACATATCAATAATCTGTTCCACATTTTCACATTTATATATATATAAAGTTATATAAAGTAACGCGTACGTGAAAGTATGAAAATATTTACAATTTATCCGTTTAAGCTTCTTTTTGTCATTTATTTTTTAAATTGAAAGCTTGAAATTTGAATGTAAGTAAGTAAGTGCTTAGTGTTATGATATCCTTGTACTGTATGATGTTTTCAAATGAAGCTTCAACGTAAAGCCCATAAATTACTTATCATTGAGTGCATTTAGTAGTATATTGTTTTCATTTAATAAAACAATTCGAAAAATAAGTCACAGGTAGACGCTTAGTGTTACTTTGATTTTAAATTTCAAAATTAATTACGTGAACTTTTCAATATCCTTTTGATGGGTGTATCGGGCACTAACAATAAAAACTAATTTGTTTTCATCCTTCCATTGTTAAGGTCTTGTTGGTCAGCTAAAACTATTTACAGTTTTGCCTAAAATTGATTTATTTATTCTTTACCGCATTTTGTGTAACGCTGTTAATGCCTATGGTGCAGCTGTCGCACTTCTTCTCTAAATTTGAATTCCTTTTCTTAAATAGAAACCACACGTTTTTCTTTTTCTTAATTAAATTCCATTACATATAAAAGGCAAACAACATAAATGTTGTTTAAAATTATAATGACGTTTATATATTACACAAATTGTACGTTATATTGACCTTTAGGTGGGCCACTTCGATGGACAACAATATAAAAACAACAATGAATTACTTAACGGTTGTGACGATTATTTTAGAAAAGGACGTTCGAAACCTTTCTAAATGCCTCGGTATCGACAGAATTTCAGGCAATTGATGAAATGACATTAGCTTTAGAGGTAAACAGTATGACAAATCCAAACCAAGCTTGGAATAGAGCCTTTCAAAATGGATCTGTATCGAAATGTAAGACGTCTCAAGATGTCTCTCCCTCTCTCCCCAACTACTAACAAAGAATATGGCTGCGCTGCGACTATGTGAAGGCTTAGAGATTGAAACCCATAAACTATCTTTGGATAATCTATTCACATCAATACCGTTAACAAAATATGTAAAGACAAAGAGTATAATCGTCATGGGTGGGATAAGAAAAAGTAGAATATCTGCGAGTTCCAGCAAACTTGTTCTAGAATTTTAATGGTGTGAGCGAGAATCAATTTCTGTTGCCCCATTCTCTGAACATATTACACTTCTAAGGTGACGTCACAATTATATCATTCACATGATTTCTTCTCACGCCGGTGCGCAAGGTAAAAAAAATGTAGAAAGACGGGATCATAACCATCACGAATTGTTGTTGCAAAAGTATATAATCATATATTTATAGGGATGGTAGATACGTGTGATTGTATGATAGCACACCACTTGCTAAAGTCATCCCTCCACCATAAGTGTGCATGACATATACATTCTTAAACCGTGTACTCAATCTATTTATCATTTCTCCATCTTCACGGTTTAGATGAGGATCGTTTGCAGTTGCCATAACAAGCACTTGTTTCTAATACCCAGGTAGCCTTTCACTTTATGTAAAGGGACAAAATGGTATCTTTTTGTAGAGACGGTTGACAAAACCAATAAGAAACCAACCATCTCTGGTTCTCGACTGATAGATGGATCGTTTTAAAATGAATTGATCAAAGCAAAATGTTATCGTTAGTATTCGGAGAACATGTTCACTCCTATGCAATAAGAATGCGCAAATATTTGTACTCACTCTGGATAAAATAGTATCCACTAATATGTTCCCGTGTTATTACTAAATTATGTGCCAGCCAACAACTCTGGGTGGGATAGTATAAATGGCACGGAACAAAATTAGCCATAGGAGAGACGATCATCGGCCTTACAGCGGTAAAGTCCTAGCGAGCTATAAGTCGGGATCGTCTACCTTCGCTCTTGAGCTTGGCAAATTGGCGAGACTAGGGACTTTCTTTTTCCCCGCTCCCACGACGGCGCCCGATGGATTGCTCCCCTACGTTCGCCACCGGCTGCACTTAGCTATGAAACTCTGGTCCAACAGTGATGCTCGCTTGGAATCTTCCCCTGCACTCATCGTCAACCGCACTTATTTAGGACAGAGCGAAGATCACTTTGAGAGAGACAGAGAGAGAGGGAGAGAGAAAGACACGGAGAGAGAGAGAGAGAGAGACTAGGAGAGCAAAGAGCGAGATCGCACGATAAAGAGAAAGGCTAACGCGTACGGGGACTTATATAATATTTCGTTATCTCTACGTTAATAAAAATCGAGAGAAAGCTAAGAGTGCCGGAGTTTTAATCGGTGAAGCGGGCAGCAGAAACAAGGGCGATAAACTTTCTGATAACGTGAACGCTAGCCCGTCTGAGGTGATCTCGCACATTAAGCAGTACAAAAGCCGCATCAAAGTTGATCCTGAAATCAGTCTGGACGGGAGGAATGCTTAATAATTGGACAAGCCGGAGTAGATTCTTCATACATATACACATTTAAGGCGAACTTGTTGGAAAAATCTCTGCTAAGGTTCCGGTAGCTGATTGCTTGCTATAGTTTCACTTAATTAGTTATTACTAGAAATTCCCCAAGGTTTACCACCTTCAGGTCAGTCTACGATTTGATGACTTCCCTGTCAATGCAAGGCATGTCAATTATCAACTATTTAAATTAAATGACAGATTGATTTTACTATGGTTCAATGATACTCAAAGGTATTACAAGCAATTTTTTAGGTTGTTTGTGTTGTTTTCATTTTCCTAACTTCAATATTTTTATAATAACGACGATGATGATGATGAGCGTGACATTTTTTGCTAGTGTCATTTGTTTCTTTTTTATTGCAAGTGCTGGGAAGATTAATTAAAAACTACCATTAGCAAAAAACGAGTCAAATAATTAGTTTTTTCTTTTTTTTTTTTTTGGTTTTATTTGCAAGAAATCAACGAATACGGCATACAATGGTGTGGCTTAAATTACAATGGGAGAGTACATGCATTTAAATAATAAAAAAAAAAAAAAAAAAAACGAAACCCTATTCACTAAATGTGATTTATGACTAGATAGCGTGACCTCTCTGTCTCTCGCTCTACGGGTGGCTTTCTATAAATAGTTTGGCTTGAGCCATGTTTTGAAATATAAATGAAAAATATTTTAATAAACTAGCCGCGCATATAACATACACAAGTTGCAATTAATTCCTTGTAAATTATATGCCAGACAGGGGAAAAGCTTTAATTAAAAAAAATAGAAAAAATAGAAAAAAAAAGAATTATAAATAAAAAGGTAATCGAAAGATATTATTAAAGAACTTTTTTCTTCTTTTATATGTTGATTGCTTACCATTTCTTTGTTTTTAGACATTTGAAGAGACAGAGACAGAGAGAGAACAAACGCCCACAAAATAAAAATATAGACTCCATATGGCATATGGGCAAGTCGCATATGTACATAAGTGATGACGTTATTATTACGCGGTTCACCATGCGGATGACCATTCATTCTCGTTAACACGTATGTTGCTATATGTAGATTTTGACTATTAGGTACAATATGTCTCACGTTAAGTAGCTTTAAAAAGAAAAAAAAAATGCTTCAAGAGCATAACCAATTTCCAAGTTCACGAATGGATTTACAGGCAATTTGGATTAGACTGACAGGAGACTGAAAAGGAATCATCTAAAGTTAAGGTAAAACATGTTCTTATAGAGGAGATACAGCATATAGACAGACGGACAGATGTAGATTAAAAGAGGTTATTAAACATGCATTCAAGTCTTAAAAACACAGTTAGTTTTCTAAAATATGAAGTAATGGCAACACTGGACCGATTCTCGCTAGGTATCTTTAATTTGATTCTAATAATAAAGAGTGAGCGTAAACTTTTTGATGATTTTATATTGCACTTCCAAAAAATATATGGTATGTGCATTATACTCTAGGTTTATATATAGTATGTTCGAATATTATGTAAATGAATTCAAATCATAAACAAAACTAATCACATCGTGATTCGTCACAAAAACACGTAGTACGATTGGGTTTATGCGCGGTATGCAGAGTTCTCAAGAGGTAATTAGTAGGTTATGCGAATGACATTTCCTTGATTGCCTTGATTGCCTTGATTGCGTAGCAAGCGTCGATTCCGCTAATAGGAGAGGGAAAGTAACGATATCTTAAGCCGAATAAGTAAGTGCCTATATAAGTCCAAACTGAAACTTGCCGTGGGAAAAACTGAAGCTATACTGGTGACGGATAAGAAGATATTTCAAGCGGCAAAAACAGAGATGGATGGGTATTGAACGCCGGAAGAAGGCTTTGGATAAAGCACTGTCAACCGGAACCATTCTGTGCAAAATTATACTAAACGCGAACGAGCGGAAACGAGGCGAAGCGAAAGCTTATATGCAGCGTACCCTACGGGCAAAAGATGTGTGCCGCACCGATTTGGGCCGAGAAAGTATTACAAAGTAAACATCCTCTGCGTAAGCTGAAAGCACTTCAAAGGCCGAGCAGGTTAAAAATGATATCGGCCTACCGCCCAGTTTCAACGACAATGGCAACGGTTTTCCCAGGAATATTGCCCATCGAGCTTCTATTGCAGAAGCAGTTATCTATCCATAGTGGTAAAAAGGAACGAAATACTGGCGAAGGAAAATACAGCGACGTCTGCAGATTTAAGACTGCTGTCTGGCAGAGCACATTGACCGACAGGCAGCAGCTATATAAAAACGGCTCCAAAGCAAGGTGGACCTACATCCTCATCCCAAATGTAGAATAATGAGGGGGGGGGGGGGGGCATGCAGGAGTTAATTTCTTCCTAACTCAATTTTTCCCTGATCATAAACTTTCAACTTATGAGAAGGTATAGCATGCGACCTGTGCCAAGACACAAACGACGATGCGCAGCACATTATTTTCTTTTATCCGGCTTGGGCATATCTGAGAAACAGACTTTTCAGATCTGTGGAATTAAAAATTACGTCAGGTAACCTGCTAGCTGCCATTTCAGTCGACCATAGAAAGATGAAAGAAATGTGCAGGACATGCTTCGATGTAAAGCCACATGAAGGCGACATCCGAACTCCTCGAGCTTATGCGAAAACTGTCCGGGATGGCTTTGATCTCAGAGAGAGAGAGAGAGAGAGAGAGGGAGTGAGATCGTTAGTTGGTAGTGCGCGTCCACAACACTTTTATGCCCTCATCGTTAGATGCTTTCAAGCGTGTGCCATATTTCACACCACCATTATAATGAATATAAAGTAACGTTACACATACACATATAAATTTCTAAGTCGCTCTTTATATGCTCTATATATGCAGCTTACAAATGGCATACAATTTTTGTTCCAAAGAAAATCAATTTCAATTTGCTTCCACTCACCTCCATAATCCTATACTCATCTTGGCTGACAAACTCTCTCTGAAGTTAATGTCTGCTATTGTATTGATTAAAATAATGCAAGAGTGTAAGTGAAAAGGCTCATTGAGATGTTGATATGATGCTTTCAATGGGAAAATGTTTTACAGAAATGAGTTTTCCATTTAATGCTTTAAAAGCTTAGCTCCCCTTGGAACAGTTGTTTTATTTTTATATCATCAATTCCATTTTGATACGTCCCCCTTGAGACCGCATGCATGCATTTCTTTTTATTGAAAATTATAAATTTTTTCATATAAAATTTTAATGCAATTTATTTTAATTCAATTTGATGAGAGTTAAAGAGAAAGAGAGAGAAGGAGAGAGAAGTAGTGGAAATAGAGAAAATGAGTGCTATTGTGTACTGATAATTAATTAAATATCATTGACATGCTTCGATTGAAACTGGAACGGGCTCAAGTTAGGTAACCATGGGCAACATTTTAGCCCGTGTGGGAGTCTCTCGGTGATAAAGGAAGACTTTCTTTTTTTTTTTGTCTTCTAGAGATGTCTCCGGGAACTGTAAGCCTGTCTAGGCTAGTCATAGAAAATCTAACAGAAAGCTCTGTTGCCTTTTGACAGCCAGTTAAGGATTCTGCTGATACCCATCCATTGAAGAATAGTGCAGATAGGCTAGATTTGTTGTTTCAGCTTAAATACACACACACAAAAGTAGATAGTGGAGGATCTATAAAATATACTAAATAGTAGACTACATATGAAGGATTTCTTTTCAAGCAAACCTGTTCGTCAGAGAACAGCAGTGCAATGAATGCTAAATTTCGTATTTTAGTGCTTTTGTACCGCTTAAAAGGCCGTGGTTATGAGACAGAATCATCATAAAAGGTATTCCTTAATATTCTCTAACTTCCAAAAAAATTTCAAAGAATCTCTGTGGTAACGCTGCAAAAAATTGCTTGATGGACTAGGGCTTGTTTGTTCACTAATTCGCCGAATACAATTCGAAGGCTGAAACCGCTTGCGAATTATCGACACTCGCACTAAAATAGAATCGAAATATATAAATATCATCAAAAAATATAAATAATGGTTCGCTCAATAAGTTCATAGGATGACATAAATATATATATGGCCATTAATGAATCCTTTTGAGAGAACTAACCTTCAAACGAAATGTCTGAAAATTTCATGAAATTTCGACCATTACAAGTGTACAAGCCAGAGTTGATTTAATGAGTCTACTTATCGAACGATGTTTTATGTATATATGTTTCGCATACAAATTTAAAATTTCTTCTTTCTTTTCGATCTAAATTTAAAATATATATAAGTAATACATATGTGCGTACATTAGGAGATCTATATAAGATATATTTTAATATCGTCATTATGGTCGTCAGTTTCAAGTATCAAAAATTTTGATCTTCTAAATATAAAACATACGTATATACGTATTCCCTGATGTCTGTTTATGAGGTTCACAAATGAGATAACAAAGCCAGTATGCGTCAACAAGTAGGCGTAGAGTGTAAACATAATAATATCTCTATAAATATTTTCGCCGCCTGGCTGTACGTTCGTTTCAAATTAAATTAATTTGTTTTCCTCTGCATGTATATTCAATACAACAACAGCTTGTATTCAATTTTCTCTGCTAAATCATTTGTCAACAAAATTTGTCTAATTTTCCAATGCTAACACATAAGAGATTCAATTTATTATCAACATCAATCTCTTACTGATAGCTGCAACCTATTCAAGTTCATTTGTCATTTGTTATATGAAAAGCAACAACAACAACAACAATAATAACAACAATAAATAAAAACAAAATACTCATCCCTGGATATGTATATAACCTTACGAGAGCATAAGTTTGTACATGTGTATGTTGTATACATTATAGAAATTTTTTTTTTTTTTTTGTTTTTTTTTAATATCCAACGAGTAAATTGTCTGTGGAGATATAATGGTTGATATGCTTATGTGCACAGCTACAAGCCCACGTAAAGCATTGTTAATCAAATACATACATACATCTAAGTACAGGTAATCGAGTATGTTTACTTACACCAATCATAGCATTATGAATGGAATAACGAAGTCCAATATATCGCTTCACATTATACCATGTGGGCATGTCCACAACGTTGAAGTGCTCTTAAAAATTTTACATATGAAGAGGAAAATGAAATGTCAAATTGTTGACATTAACCTACAGTTAAGCCAAGTAAAATCTTTTTCACTTCTCTAAATACCGCACATTTCCGTGACGAATAGATAGATGGGTGAATGGGCGAGTGGGTGAAAATGGTCAGATAATTGATTGTTCGGAGGGACGAATGTCTACAACCTACTATCGTAACGGATAGATGGATAAACAAACGGACAGGACATATAGTTAATTATCCGGACGAATGGACGGATGGATAGATGTAGGAAAATATGAGCAAATCATTTGAAAACAAGCTTCCTTCTTCACCAAAACCAGACATACTCAATCCAGAGCAAAGTAATCCCCTACAGGGATCTCGCCTGTGAGTCCTTTCTAAGAAAATTGTTCATTTATGTGAGTAAATTTATGCGGTATTAAATCGTGCAAAGTCGTGTTCGCTACCAGTATGAGGGGATAGTACTTTTGAAAGATTCTTACCTCCAGGCGACATACCCGTTTTGCCGTGTGGAACCAGTTCTTTTCTTTTCGATCCACTGATGTTAAAGACTGTAAAGTAAAGCAAGAAATTAAAAGACATGTAATTAGAGCCCCTGCGTGCGCGAATCGCATAAAATTTGTATTGATCTGGAAACGTCAGTTGGCGAGGCAGGGACCGTTGCAATGTCCAAATAAACAAGAGAAATGTGCGAAGCATAAGAGTTTGTTGACGAAAGCATTTTTAAATCCATGATTCCCAATGTACTGGAGCGTCTAGCCCGTCTAATCAGTGCAGTTCATCTATCGCACTTTCTCGAAGACTTATGAAAAGGAGACTGTCTTCTTAAACCAGTTGAAGCGTTTTAAAGCATTTAGTATTTTCCAACGAAAAAATTCTGAATTAAGAGGAAAAAACCGTAAGGAGAAATGTGACATGGTCCATGGTTCATATCCTATAAAGACACCTTAGAAGGCACCATAGAATACTAAAAACATATTTGGTGCATAATCAGGGTCTGCTAAAAATATAAATAAATTACTTTGAATATTTGAATTTGTCCGCCCATTTTTTTTCTTTATGCAGATTATCACTCATCAGGGTAGGCCCCCTATACGTGTAACATTGTGATGGTGAGAAAGAAGTGTGGCAAGAGATATAGAGTTCCGTTGCAGTCTAGTGAATCTGATTCTGCCCAAAGGATTACCAATCGCTAAGTGTGTATTATGTCTATACGGACTGAGGTACGACCAAGGACGATTAAACATCAATGAGATTTGAAGACACGAACATCGACTTGGTATTCTTCAAAATCCTTAACTTACGATAATAACATTTTAAGAAAGGTAAGCACAGTCATTAGAATCCAATTGGAAATTGGAAGCATCATCCGAACACAACCTTGCCTATGCTAATGGGGATCTAATAGTTAACTCCTTTTAAAGTAAATTAAATAAAAATTCCAATTGTTCAGAAAAATGTTTGATTATTAATATGGTGAACGTAAATATATTTTATTAACTGTATATCAAAAACAGTGTGTGATTAATGACTTGCCGTGTCGTAGTATATAAGAATCAAATTTCAACAGTTGTAACATGTTGCGGTAACAGCACTAATAAAAAATATCAAAAAAAAAAAAAACAAAAAAAAGAAAGAAAAGGAAATTGTAAAAGTAAATTGTCAAAAAATATTGCTAAACAAGAAAAAACAAAAAAAGAAAAAAAAAAAAAAAAACAGAAAAAGCAGAAAAACAAAAAGAAAGACCAAATAAATTGCGAATAAAAAAATTGCCATGTCTACCGCACACAATAATGTAATAGAAAGCTTTAATGTCACTTCAAATGGAAAACAATTTATTTTTCTTTCATAGCACAAGTGTTTCTGGGGTTTGGTTTTTTTCTTTTTTTTTCTATTTTCTTTCATTTTTAATGCTTTTATTAAATTTTTGTTGCTGTTGTTGTCCTTGTTGCAATTGTTTTAATGTATTGTACATACGCTTGTTGTTAAATATATTTTTTTTTGTTAACAGCGATGACTATTGTATAAGTATATGTGTGTATTTGTGCATTGGTGTGCTTTTGTTTTCGTCAAGTGCAATTGATTTGTTTTTAATTTGAAGTGTTGTTGTGTTTTACAGGGCTACACACTGTACAGCTTCGAAGTGGTTGACAAAGTAACGACAACACAAAAGAATTTTCTTCTTGTTTATTCAATCAAAACAACAAGCACAACAACAAGCATAAAATGAAGAAAATACAAGACTTGCATGTAATTCCTCCCTGTTGCGAATATTTTTTTTGAAAATGATTTTGAAAGTTTGCATTAAATTTGATCATTTAAAGTAATCTTTAACTTTTATGTGTTAAGAGAGTCGAGCAATATTTTGCAATTCTTTGGTTTAACTATCGAATAAGCGTAAGTAAGCAATTGTGTCATTTATTCGAAATTTTAGTAAGAATGTAAGTATGTGTGAAGGACATGCAAATATGGTATTTAGGTAACTTTGGAAATAAACTGTTCTTGTCTCGTTCAATGTACACGTTTAACGTTCAACAAAATTTTCTTCGTTTATCAGTATGAGTTGACTGTCCGTCGGTCTGGTGGAAGAAAGCAACTATTAAAAAAAAAAATTCCGAATTTGAGTGTTCTAGAGGTCCTCTTCAATGGAGGATGTAAGTATGCTAACTTCAATATTCCTTTTCCAACCAGATTAATTCCGTCCGAAAATAAGATATTCTTCTTCATAATATATTCTTAATGATCGAGGGACTAGTAACTCATTTCCTATTATCTTTTTCTTTCTGCCCGATTGTCCATTTTTCTATCCACCATCAGTCATAGCGTTTAAGAGTTCGGTTACCACTTCCGTTCACTAGAAGCATCAGTCTATGATTTAATCTCGATCCGGCTTGTAATAATAGATTCCACAAGGCCTAAGTCTAATTAAAAGCCTGCTCAGATTCCACGATTACCAAGAGCTAATGGATTAATGCTCACTCAGTTTTTCTATAGCCAACGATTCTGACTGCTGCAGAGCCGAGTAGATAAGAGTCGCGACTAGCAAGTCAATGTTCGCAAGTTCAAATCTTGGTGCCCTTTAACCGTGTTTGGGTGTAATTATAATATGGATGCTCTCAGTCGGTAAGTCCGATCCTCCCTCTACCTTTTTCCCTTTCTCCACATCAAATACTTTTTCGTTTTGCATTTTCAGCTAAATTGAAATCTATGTTAGGCTCAATGTCGCTTGAAGCGCAACCTTTTTATCTGACTTAATTAGCAAGTGAAGAAACAATAGGTGGCTAGCTTAGTAAAGCTAAGAAAAAGTGTGTTTCTGTGTTCATCGATTTGTGATGAAATTTTCAAAATTTAAAAAGAAATACCACTGATAAAAAAATAGTATTCATCTGCGGTAAAATCTTTCGTACCCATCTCGATTATCTCGAAAGAAAGAAAGCTAAGAGAGAAAGCAAAAACCTAAATTCAATGGGCGTGTCGAATTGATTTATTTTCCAAATACCAAACTGCATGCAAGAATAGTTAATGTTTTATTTTTTGTGGGCGAGGCAACGTTCACCACAGATATTACTTATGTGGACAAATGGATAGACTGATTGGTACGCGTGCCAGTTAGCATCTTTGTCATTTTACATCTCAGTCTATTTTTCTTTTACTCTCTTTCAGTCTTTGGTTTTGATCATCTCTGACTTTTTGCTTCTCAGGCTCCTTGTCGCCTAACTCGCTTTTTCCTCAAATAATTCAAAAAACTTTTTTTTTATTTTTTGAAAAGATATTTGCTGTGATATATGCCAAAATAGGTGATATTTGTTTTCCATATTCGTGACGTGGCGAACTGTTTATATATACTATCTTGTGATGGTCGAGTGTCATCACAGCATTTACGAAAAGTACTTCCCAAAAAAAACATTTTGCCTTTTTATACATCATTCCATAGATATTTTGATATCGATTTAGATGGTACTTAGCCCATAACCCAAGTTTCCCATTTTGGACAGACTATCCAAATCCAATGATAGCTTGATATAGTGCGAGGTTAGGCGATAACCGTCTTTGTCGAGTTTAACTTCGCATTCCTATGAAATAACCCATAAATTTTTGCTTAGAAAAACAGAGTTGCATTCAGGTTACGCTTTACTGCGAACGTGTGCACCGACCAATTTAGTCCATTGTCAATTCCAAACTGCGTCCAGAAACTTCCATTTTTTCTACCAAATGTGAAGCCGATATTTTCATTTTTGTGACCAGCGGAGTGCCACCGCACAGGCGGACAGACAGGTGGCTTAATCAGTTGAGAATTTCATGCTGATCAAGAATATGTACACTTTATAAGGGCTCTGAAGCTTGCTTTTGAATGTCGTAAACATTCGGGAGAGTGTAACATGAAGTAATCAAAAAAATTCAAGTTGAAAGGAAGCTCAAAGGTGTTGATCGTGGTCAGGTTAGGGTTAAATAAACTGAGAATTTGGGAACTTATTGTCTTACTAAACGAAAGCTTGGTAGCGGGTAGGGCACACTTTAATGGATTTCAAATCGTCTTAGCATTAATTAAGCCTAAGCCACAGTACTCTTATTGCCGTTTTATGGCGAGAATTTCATCCTTAAAGAAGCATCGATAAGCATTCTTTCTTCGATTGCTTTAGCTTTAGTAAATATTTGCCCAGGTTGCGCCAAATTGCTGGGTAATAGTAAAACGCTACTCTACACAAGTTTAGGTAACTTTTTAAAAAGATTAAAAGTTGACATCATTTCATGGAACTTAACTTTAACTTCTCTTAGCTTGATGGTGAAGGTTAAATCGTCTTGGGGAAATGAATTGTATTTTTTTTTTGTAAAAATTTAAAATTGCTAAAGTAATTCTTTGTTGCTGGCGTAATAAGTTTCCTTTAATGCAATCTGGGAAAAGATATTACTTCAGCTGGCTTGAATTTTCTTACTTCATATATACATATACATATATATATATATATATATATATATAATAAATATGAAAACATATATATATATATATATATATATATATATATATATATGTGTAGTTTTAACACTTTTGCACTTAAATCGAGGGAATACTACGATGCACTCAACTAAATCAAACGTTATAAAAACGAGAAGCAGCAAGGATGATGGTGATGGAGGAGTATTTACTCGCAGACGCATATATGCTCTGTAAAATACTTTGTTTATATTGTGAATGGTAGTAAGCCAGGAAACGAGCGCATATTCATGCGTACAAGCATATAAACATGTATACACAAAAACATACGCACATGCATGCAAGTACGTACGTACGTACGTACGTACATATGCATGTATAAAGATATGAATGAAGTGCCTTAATATAACCAGCATAAATTTAAAATGGTAGAGTGTGACACATTTTCTTTTGTATGCTTTTGTATATAAAATAAAAAACACACAAACACATATATACACACACACACACACACACGCGAAAGAAAACAACAAAGCGAGGAGACAGAAAAAACAAAAAGAGAAAAATACAAATACACACACACACACACACACACACACACATATGCATTGTATGCGTTTTCTATAAGACCAATGAACTCCGTTATGCTATCATATAAATAATTTTAATTAAATTTGAAGGAAGAAAAAAAAAACGCCAAGGAACAAAAAAAACCACATACATATATATATATACATATATGTCTTGAAAAAAAAAAAAAACTTATATGAAGTTTCTTCTTATTTTTTTTTTGTTTTTGCAATATTTGGCCAGAGTTTGTGTAAGTAATTTTAGAAATTCCCGTTGATTACATAATTTCAGGCGGGGAGGAGCTGGTGTGGAGAGGAAATCGCGAATTATGTGTAAATATGAATTTTAATCTGATTCTCGGGCCAAAACTAGCATCAAATTATTATTATTGTAACATCACTAAGAGAGAACCGCATCCTTTAATTAAAATACAATTTTAGCGTTTAATATGCATAAAGGCCGGACATGCTCGGTCATATAACTTGTATAAATTCAGAGTAATATATGCATACAACATATACACTATGCACACAAATTCAAACACACGCACATATATGGATTATGGGTATTTCGGCAAAAAAAAAAAAAAAAAAAAACAAACAAACAAATTTCTATCCCTTGTAAACATACAGCATAATATTTGTAATTCCTTGGGTCCATTTGTTGATGTGCTTGCAAAACTATGTAAATGTTATTCGTTCGTTCATTCATTCATTCATTCATTCATTCATTCATTCATTTGTGTATTTATATTTCGGTAAGCATATATTTTACATACATACGTGAAGTTATGTTTGCAAATATCTGTCTGTGTGGAATTTAGGGATTTTTGTATAGAATTACTTGTTTGCGGTCATTAAAATTACCGCATAACTATGGCTTTATAAAGGCTTACATATGTATGAAAGAGGGCAGTTAATGCACACCTATACACCTATAAACCTATGTATAGAGAGAGAGAGAGAGAGAGGGAGACTTCTAACTAATTGCGAAACTAATATAAAAACAAACAAATAAAAAAGAAATCTCCAAACCATCACACATACATACAAACTTTTACAAAAAGAATTAAAGATGTATATGTATGCAGTTGAGACACCAAAAAATATCCGGTTTGACGTAGACAAGCGATTGAGAGAAGCGAACAAATGATAGAGTGACGAGGTGTGAGCTGCATATAAAGCAGTTTTTGAAGAGGAAAATTGCTACACTTTATTACTTTTGCATATGAATAAAAATAAGTGCACAACATTAATAAAATAAAAGCAAAAAAAAAAAAAAAAAAAGTGTTAACAACATTTACTTTCTCCAAAACGAATTGTGAATACCCGTCACGTCATTAAGCGCCAGGTTTCTTTTTTTTATTAATTATAGGCATGTCTTCTAGTCAGTCGGTGCTATCAAGCAATATATCATTATTTGCCTCAGTTTGTAAATTATTCACAATATTTTCAAAATTTTCATTTTTGAAATCAATGTAAGCGCTTCCTTTTATTCCAACTCAAATGGACGATTTTAACTCAGGATATGTTTGCTTACTCTTTGCTACTTGCTCTCCACTTTTACCGGGATAGGAAGGATGTGATAGTCCTAAAGTTATACGTTGATAACAATTATTTATGCTCTATGATCGAGGTAAAGTATAATAACCAAGTTTGTTTCTTGTTTGGTTAAAAATGGGCGTGACAGCCCTTTTTTTTTTGCACCCTTCGGGCGCAGCGGGCTAATCTTCTTTAAAACTCATGGGTTTCTTTATCGAAGAAACAAATGTATTAAAAAAAAAAAAATTAATTTGCCAATCAATAAGTTCCAGTATTAAGTGAAAGGGTATACCTCTTTTATACGACTCCGATAGAGTCCTTTAAGTGTAATAAAGTCATTCCGATGCTTCTTTTTACAAAAGAATATTGTCAAGGCCATCAAAAGATGCCTTTTCATCTTTTGAATCCAATCTTCTTTCTTGGGCTCACTTTTTTGATATATATATATATATATAGATAACAAGCGCGGGAGAACGTGGTGGGAGCGGTATAGAAACTTGAACATGCAATCACGAATTTTTGGTCAGCTTATGGCACAAACGAAAAGTGTTTTAGTGAAAGCGAACATTTTCCCGCCATTTAGGACCACTTTTCTTCTTCTTTCTTCTAACTTTCCACACTAATCAACGAAAAGAGTACCGTTTGCATTCACAAATACAAAGGACCAAATCTAGCCAGCCGACGGTGCGGTCTTTATCGCTTTTCACGCCATTCACCATAGTCCTTCCCATTCAGCATTGCCAGTTGTGCCGTACCGCATAAAAAAGAATTCCTTTTTATGGTGAAACGAGTTCAAGGAACGTCCCGTTTCAGTAATATGTCGGCGCTCTAATTCTACTGTGAGTAAATTTGTTGCACATTTGGAAAATAGATTTGTCATGCCCTAATTTTCGAAAAAAATAACAAATTTTGACATATTCATGACATCAGTTATCTCTTGTAACTTCACTTGCAAAATACGTATCGAGAATACCTTTCGGGTTTTGCCTAACATTATTTACTCGTATAAGTACCTCTTCTTAGGGTCCACAACTGAAAAACTTTCCTTTTCGTCGGAGAAGACCTACCATACCATTTAAGCAATGTTTCAATCTCACACGTACTTCAAATTCCCCCATTGTTATGGGATGTAACAAACGTGGCTTTTCTAAAAACTAATCCCTAATTCGTAACCTAAGGATCAAATTGACATTAAATTTTGACAGGGTACCTTTGAGGATCTGTAGTTTTAAACATGGATTTTGCTGAATGATTTTTTGAGTCAGTCCCGGGACTTACTGATCGATCCGTTGTAAGCAAATATAAATATCTGGCAAGTTTCACCCATAAAACACACACACATATATATGTATATACCTATGTATATAGAGCTGGAGGTTGGACTACATTTATTATAAAAAATAACAAGAAATCTTTGATTCCGCTTAAGGCAAACTATCCCTATAGCTGTACTCTTGAATTAATAAGGAAAATATGTTGACTATCGTAATAGTGTTAATACGGAATAATAATAATAAAGGAAAACAGATGATTTGTACTTCAAATCTTATGCTGATAAGCAATATGTACATTTTTCATTTTTTTGTGGAATAATAAACTTAGTACATCTCGATATGATTGTAGGGGATAAAAAAAAAGAAAACAAAAAAAAAAAAAACGTTTCCAGCACATACAAAACATTCTTGCAGGTACGACATATACCTATGTATACCTAGTCTACCTACATATGTTTAGTTAGTTATAAAAGAAACATCGACTGAAAGACAGACGGATAGAGCAATTTGATAATTTCATGTGTCATAATGTGAATACAAGGTGTACAGTCAGTCTTCTTGTTTGGGAGTGTTTGTCAATGCACAATGAATCCTTTGAGTTCCCATAACAGTTGCGAAACATACACATAGCCACAGGTTTTTGTTTTTTTTTTTTGCTGTCTTCGTATCTTTTCCTAACTAACTAAGTTTTGCATAAAGACTCTGTGGTAATAAAAGAAAGAAATAAAAAAATAGTAGTAAAGCAAGAGTTTCGGATTTAAGTGAACCTTAAACTCATTCCAATAGTAATTGGAGTGCATATAAGGCAAAGATAAGCAAATCTGGACATCGATGCACTTTGAAACTCTTTATTAACATAAAAATTGATTTATCTTCAGTTCAATAATTAGTCTCCCATATCTCGCATTCAAATAAAACTCAAATAGATAAGCAAAAAAAAAAGAAAAGGAAATTGAGGAAGAAGAAGAGAAAATAATTCATTCATCAAGCTTGGTATAGTTACAAATATTCTCTTGTCCTTTCAAGTCTGCATGAAAGCTTCTTTTTCGTATTAATAATGAATTTCTCTGATATGTTTGTGTGAATGTAAATTAAATGTACTGCGGCCGATTTGAAATTGTAAAATAAATTTAAATTAAGAAAATTTTATACGAAAATTTCAGTTTATTTGAGTGCGTACAGAATCCATTGCTTATTAATTAATACCTGTTTTCCAGGTATTACCTGCACTTTCTTTGATGTTTTTGTATACAGCTTCAGGGAATTCTTCGAGAATATGTAGCAAATATTAAACCACAATTACATTCATTTTTAAGGAGGGCTTCGATGGTATGCCATAGCGTTGTAAAGTTACATGTACGATCAACTTATTGGAAACGAAGTTCGGGGTGGGCGTTATCGTCAATGGCGAGCACTCAAAATAACACTTTTGTGAAAACGTTTTCTCCCCTATCTTCCTTCAAGCCAAGAGCTTACAAACCGACCGAGCAAAACTTTGAAATTTAGTCTAAGGAATTGTGACAAACCAAAGTCCTGTAAAGTAGTCAGTCGAGGTTAAATACTTTTGGAATGCGACTATGTGACAGACGGGGCAGTTGTGTTACATCTCATTCGAAGACCGGACAGCTGACCTTGAATTACAATGGAAAACTGGCTGGCAACGGCGTTGATGTTCACAATCGATTTCTCTTTTGTCCTTTAGATGTGCGTTCGTCTCAAAGTCCGTAAGGAGGTATCCAAAACCGTCAGTAATTAAGTTAATGTTGTTACTATGGTTAATGATTTCCACAACGACACAAACAAATCGTAAATTAATAGTGCAAAGGGTATGCACGAATAATACGTTCAGTGATGTGTTAAAAGTAAATGTGGAAATAATTAACTCACAGACGTGTATATAGGAGAGCGTTAGTTAGTCCTTATTTAGGCATTTAGTGTACAGGCCAGCCCCCACTTCCCCCATAATAAGATAGCTCCTTCTGTTTTATGCAGATTCATCTTGTACGAGTCACATATCGCCCAAAGCGATTATATTTCAAATAACTTCCTTTAATGATTCACCTCAGCCTTTGACTTAAAGACGGACAGACTAGCTGCTACAAGCAACCATGGCTAAATTAGTTTCATTAGCATTAACATATACAATTCGCGAAGCCTTTTCTCTTTTCTTGCGGGATTTGTAACAATGAACTCGCTAGGTATAGGTAGGTGTACGTACAGGTAACTTAATTTAGGTAAAACCTATAGGTAGTTTATATATCACAAACAGATATCTGAAACAGGATATGCCGACGTAATTTTGTGTAGGTACAGGTAACAAAATTTAGAAAAAATCTACAGGTAGCTAATATATCGCAAACACATACTTGAAAAAAGGTATGCCGACGTAATTTTGCGTATGTACAGGTAACTAAATTTAGGTAACACCTACAGGTAGGTTATATACCGGAAGTGCATATTTAAAAAAGGGTATGCCGACGTAATTTTGCGTAGGTACAGGTAACTAAATTTAGCTAAAACCTACAGGTAGTCTATATATCGAAAATGCATATCTGAAACAGGATATTTCAACGTAATTTTGCCTAGGACTAGGTGTTATTATAAAACAGAGATCTAGTGCCTTTCAATTCGAGCTAACTCAGCAATTGCCAAATTTCTGTTGTTGGTAGGTAAACCTATACTCTTTTATGTAAAGCAGTCGCAGTCTTTAAGTCATAATAAACAAGAACTGGACCCTAAATTCCTTCTATGAATAAAATCTAAAGGTCGTGTTAACTCTATATCTCAGCAGAATCAGAAGAGAAGAGAGAGAGAGGGAGGGAGAAAGAAGAGAAAAAGAGAGAGAGTGAAAGAGAAAGACGGCATCTACTAAATGAACTTCTTTCTTAATACTTATCTAGTTAGCCTTGTGTACATATTTTCTTATCTTAGACATATTGGATGCAGTGCATCTATTGCATATGCTTCTGGTTTGCGACTTTCCAAATCTATTGCCTTCTATATCATCCTATAACGAAATTCTGCTAGACATGTTTCCAAAATCTTAAATTCTAAACTGAAATTCATGTCGAATTTAAAAAAAATTTTATTTTTTTAATTTAAAAGTGTGTTACGTCATCCTATGAAAAGATATGGATTGCGTATAGAGAATATGACGTAAGTGAAAATATTTGCTCAAGTGAGTTGCAAAGTGAGTTCGTCTCTATCTCGAAGTAATTACACGCTCCTGCTGATACGAATAAAATCGAAAGATATTTTGCTTATGGGATCGATTTTCAATTTTCGACACGGGCTTATGCATAAAGCTATAATATCTGTCATTTTTGATTATAATGAACAATAATTAAAGGATAAACAGATAAATTAAGATTAAAAACAAAAA
>CCAG010022344.1:0-18650 GCA_001077435.1 Glossina morsitans morsitans
TCGAACTACACTCAATTCTCTTTTTACAAGAATTTTTTTTACACGAATTTGATTTAACACGAGTTCAAAAGAAAAAAAATTTTTTTTTTACACGAACCATTTTGTTTTAACACGATTTATATTTATGAATTTCAGATATAATTCCCTTTTTCCAAAAGAAGAAGTTATTTTTTATAAAATATTTAATGAATTAAAATGTGTAAGCGCGAAATAAATTAAGTGAACTCTAACAAGAACTTTTTACTTCTCTTTTTACACGAACTTTTTTACACGTATTTTTTGGGAACGTATATATGGTGTAAAAAGAGAATTAGATGTATTTTTATGGCCACCAACCATAAAACTTCCCATTAAAGAAAGATTTTATATTAAAACAAAAATTTTAATTTTTAATATTTTTCATTGGGAAACAATTTCGCATGTGCATCAACGAAAGTGAATTCACAACCATTAGAGGATTGCGTATGAATGTTAATTTCATTAATAAACCGATCGAGGCCATTACGAGGTCCTTGTAAATATTCCCTCCAAATCTCAAACCCTAATGGCGATTATTAAGACATTTTCGCTATTTTGCAAAATTTCAAGAGCGAAACCGGGGTATGAATACCGAAAGTAGGGTGAAAATTAACAAAAATAAAAATTTGCGGAGAACTAGAAGGACGAACATGTAAACGGATCAATAAAGGCAGACTATTCAGATAGACTCACATTGAAGCAAATGGCCACAAAGAGAAGTGGCTATGAAAAATTTCTTTTGCTGGAGCAGGTATCGGCCACGCATAGCATAGTCTGATAAACTGTCCAATCTTTGCTATGAGGTATCATTTAACCGTCTTGTTTAAAAGTTGATGCAAAATACACATTAGACTTCAAATTATTGTCGTGAAAAAAAAACAGAGCAAATGTGAACAATAGACATAAATACCCAATTAAAAGCCTGTATGTGTCTAAAAAGCCTTTGCGATCCAAGCGACATGATATAATTAACTTGCTTTATAATATTCAACGTAAGCACACAAAAATAGAAAGCTAAGGCAAAGTTAATTTTCATTCGATGTACGAAACGTGTATTATGCAGCTGACAATTTCAACGTAAATTGACATACGCCACCTCTAAAATAAACGGTTTCTAAATAGCTTTCGTCAATCTTTCTGTTCAAACATGCATTACCCCTTAATGACTTTTTTTTAATACGTATTACTTTTCATCATTTTTATCTATATATTTTAATGAGTTGTTTTTTTAAACTGCTACGACGACGGCATTAACTATTAGTAACCGAATCACGACAGCGCATATAAAAGGCTTTCAATAACGTTCGTTAAAACTGCTTTAATCATATTTCTCTTCTTTTTAAGCATAAACGAATGATCCGATACACTTTGAGAGCCAATGAAAAAATCAAACATTTTCCATCAGTCCAAGTCTTGAAATAGTTTTTTGTTGAAATCTTTACAGTCCGTGACTTTAAGATAGAAAAGTAAAACTTGTCTTGCTTAATTTTACATATCTTATTACTAACCTATATAAACCATACCATGTTCTGGCGATCTAAAGCTTGAGAGCTAAATTTTGCTCATTGAAGTATACGTTGTATTTCTATTTTTTAGTTACAAGCGTTAAGCTGTGTTTTATTGTTCTTCTACTTAGGATTGCTTGCAACTGTTAACAGAAGTGTAAAAATTGCTCAAACATTCGCGTAAACAAGCACGCGCGAAACAATGCACACTCAAAAGATTTATCTGAAATTACAATAAATATCTTTCGTGCATGTTTAATCATGCGAAACTTACAAAAGGCTGCATAACACGAATCAGAAAAAAATCAGAAAATATATGCGTGTATATATATGTGCACACGCATGCATATATTCTATGTCAAGCAGAAGCAAAATAAAAAGAAGAAGAAGAAGGAACTGCGAGTTTCGATTAAGGCCAGTGAGTGTGTGCGAATATGGAAAGAACGTTTCAACGTAAACCGCTTGTAACAAGTATTAAGTACTTAAGCCGCATCGTTCTCCATCTGAATGCATCACAGTTTTCTCTTTTTTACCTAACTAATAAATCGATGACAAAGTCCATGATGTACTACCCATGAAAGGAAATGTTCAAATGATCTGCGATTATTTGAATTAACATTTTTTTTATAATAAAATGAAAATAAAAAAAAATAAATAGCATTAACAAGTTTTATACTTGACAAATATTTAATCGTGTTATGCTGATAATTATTAGTATTAATGACATTTATGCGAAGAATCGTTAAATAACATAATTAACTGCTGACAATGTTAACGAATTAATTCAATTAAATGTAATACTGCTTTGATATGTGCGCACACAACCGACACATACAAGTCATCAACAATGCATATATTTCACATCACAACAAGTTAAACTTACATGCGTTTTGTGAGTACTAAAATAATTTGCAGGATTTATTCAGTTTTTTATTATTTCAATTATTTTTCCGACACTGAAAACATTGTTATGTGAAATGCATGTGAATGTTTTTGTTTTTATATATACATGTAGGAATATATGTGCGTGTGATTGCAATAAAACGATTAACGCATATATGTTTGTATCAACACATGCCTGGGCGCTGAGCTTATTTGCATATGCAAATGATTCACAGAATCAGATATGCATTATGTGTCATTACGATATTTTTTGCTGAGTTGATTTCGAGTGCATGGAAAATGAGAAAACCGCGCATTAAATAACTTTTTGGTTCATTTTCATATCTATTTAGGTAGAACTTTTTAATAAGAGTTTTTTTTCTTTCGAAATACCACAAGAATTCGGTGAAAGAAATATTTTTTGCATTTTAAGATATGTATTTGATACAATTATGAGTTCCTCTCCTTTCTTTCAGCTTCCTTGTCAACTCTCTCTCTCTCTCTCTATCTATCTATCTATCTATCTATCTATCTATCTATCTATCTCTCTCTATCTCTATCTATCTCTCTATCTATCTATCTCTCTATCTATCTATCTCTCTATCTATCTATCTCTCTATCTATCTATCTGTCTATCTATCTATCTCTTTCTATTTCTATCTCTGTGTCTTTGTCTGTCATGATCTCTATTTCTCTCTTTCCCCTCCCGTCTCTCGCAGGGCTCTCTCTCACACTCCCTTTTACCCCATCTCACATGTTCTCTCGCACTCTCTCCCTCTTTCTCTCTCTCTCCAGCGAAGAGATGAGGAGGATTACAACTTCACTCATATATTTTCCCTTTAAATTTGAGCTCAAAAATGTCGTAAAGATCAACGGAATATTAGGAGAAGATAGAAAATTGATCGGGAGATTTGGAATATAAATACAGGCCATATTTATATGAAAATTCTGTGTGAAACTTGTCTTGATCTGTTTAATAGTGAGAATAATTTTCAACTTAAACATGGATTTATGCCTTAAATTTAACTATGTCATAACGGATTCTTTTGTGCTTAATGCTTAATGTCTTTTTGTATTGGTTTTTTCATTTGTCATTTAATCTACATACCATCATTGTTATTACCCAGGTATTATTATTATACCCATCACCGAAGAATGGGGAATTTGTTCATTTTGTCAAAACGTTTGCAAGGCACACAAGAATGCTTTAGAGATCCCACAATGTATTACTATTCTTAATCGATTTAAGCATGCCCGTTTGTCTGTCTGTTTGTACGGCCGCCTGTGTAATATCTATTGTAAGCATTCTTGTGGCCTCTCAGAAGTGAAGCTATCGCTTGAAATTTGCAGGAAAATTGGACATTCTTGCACGCAGATTGGTATTGAAAATGGGCCAAATCGGTCGAAGGACACGCCTACAGTACTACGTAGAGTGAAGACACCTTTTCTTTTTAAAAGGAATAAAAATATGATTTTCAGAAAAAATCAGTCTTCCCCGTCCAATTTTATAGAGCATAAAAATTTAGTTCTTCAGTCTTTTTTAGGATAACGGGGTGATGGGTATAAAACTGCTGTAAAATGAAAGTAAATCCCTTATTTATTGTTTCATTCTTTAAATAGAAATGAAATTAAAAGAATTTTCAACTCATTTAAAATGAACGAAACGATTAATTTAACCAATTAAGTGGAGACATTTTCTTATTGCCTTAAAAGTTTTCTTTAATTTAAAATAATTAAACGCTCTTTGGTATACGAGGAAAATAGCAGGAAATCATTTTTCATTTCACGCCTTTTTTCTTCTGTTAATCCTTTGCTTGCAGAGCAAACAACAATCTGTGGTTACTTCCATGTCTCAAAGTGATGTCAGCTATCGTTTATTTATTTTTTTTTTTTTTCTTTTTATTTGTTTTATAATATTGTCTAGTAAACGAGTAGAACACATATTTTTTAAACGAAAATGAGAATGAAACAAAATTAAATGATGACAACGAATGTAATGAAACTATGAAAAGTTTGTATAACACTAAGTCGTAAGGTGTGTAGGTGTGTAGTAACGCGTACATGCAATAGTAAGTAGCAGTGTAAAAAAGAGAAAATTAAGAAAAGTGATTTTCTAAAACGCGTTTCTTACAAGTCTACCCTATTACCTTTCATCGGTTATCATAAAATTTCTAAAGTTCAACTAATACGGCTGTCAACTCATGTCTTAATAAATTTTTCGAGGCTGCTGTGAGATCAGATTATAAATATATGTCGTTATAGTAGCGGTTTTAGATAGCAAAGAATAAATGGCACCTTCGCTGCCATAGCTTAAATAAGCGCTTGTACCAGGTAATAAAAGAAATTCGAAAAAAGTTTACCACGAAGACCAGAAAATTTAACGAAAAATTCCTGCTCAAAAGTTTTTGTTATAGAAAAATAAATATCGGAAATTTACAACTTTTTCTTCCTTGTTGAGATGGAGCTTTCTCAGGTCAGCGCCAGGACATCTACCTTTTTTGCTGTTTTCTAATTATTGTGCTACTTTACACTTTCTTTCCTAAGTATTAATTTTACGAGCATGAGCACAAAAAACATTCTTCCGTCTCTTATTTAGTCCTTTCATTTTGTTTTAAATTTCCGGCATTTATTTTTTTTATAAAACATCTTGCAGACGCTCCCACAACGATTAAGAGAATTATCAAACATTATGACCTAAAAAAGAGAAAGGTTGCTTAAGAAAGGAGCAAACAAAAAAAATAGGAGTAACAACATTCTCTAGAGAAAAAGTTGTTTCTAGGGAAAGCAATCCAAAATTGAAAGAAAACGAATTACGAAAAACTATAGTAATTTTTTGTTTGATCCGTCGACCGTCGATTCTTTCAAAGCTGCAGAGTAAAAGTGTTGATCAAATTCGGAAATGCGAGTACACTCGCACTAGCTAGAACATTGGTACGTTCTAAAGCATCTGTTTTGTACATGTCTTGTTGTTTCTCTCCTCTCCAGTCCATCATTTGTCTCACGTTTCCTAGTACGCACCTCCCCCCAACTAGTTACAGAGAAGCATTTTCATACTATATACCCAGCCACATTAAAACCCAATCAGATATTCAAGACGTTACATCTGACATCGAAAAGCATCCTCCAGAAACCAGATAACTCGATACTCAGTCCATGCTAACAGTGATATTAAATTTTACTTATATCACGAGAGACATACGATATGCCTTAGAGAGCACACACGGTTTTTTTCGCTTATCATTTAGTTCTTTCCTTATTGCTGATTTATTAAACAAAAGAAAATTTTTTTTAACCCGAAATAGTCTCTAGCTTATAGCAGATGCTCTACTTATCCATGATTTCAAGATCAAAAAAGATTAACTTCTTCTTTGTGATTTCTCTTAATGTTTACTTATGTATTGGAATGACAGAGTGACAGACAGATGTCTGAGTTTTTCTATGCTGTTTCTGTCGTCTTTTCTCCTTTCTTTACATTAAAAAAAAAAAACAAAAACTGGCTTTCTTTCATTTTTCTTTTCATTACTTAAGCAACATCAACTACAAAAAACAATACATTCTCTGCATGACGTTCATTTCCGTTTTCACTACTTGAATAATTTTTATACAAAAAAATTGTTAACACTTGTGCACACGCAAGTGCAAGCGGACATATTTGCATGTATGGCTGCATTATGCATCATGTAATAAAACGAATAAGAAAATTATATTCAACTTGAAGTGTTACTCATCACTACCGTGACACAAGTGTCAGTTTAATTTTTATCAACCGGGTTTTAGACAAATACCTTGTACAGGTTAAAAGTTAGATTTTTGTGCTTATTGGGCGCGTATTGGTAGTGGATAACTTTGAACTCCGCAGGTGATATCTGTTATGAATTGTTCTTTGTCCGTTGTGGATACGATGGCGAACCGATCAGGTCAAATTTCACACTGAATCCACTTCCATTTGCAATCATGGCCGACGTACATACATCAGATAGATGGCCGGACAACGTATGTACTTATGCCATCCCTTATCATAAATATTGATGCTTTATGGACGTAGCAAACGCAGGGGCAAATCTAATAAACTTTTATATTTCGATGAGGGATACAAACATTCATATTTGCCTATTCATTGCATTATATAACAGAAGTGTATCATGAATATAACCTTCTCTGCCATGTCTAGATACCTCTAACAGCTATTCCTACCGTTCCGCATTCCAATTAAGATAACAGGCAAACAAATTGTCAGACACACATACCCATACATGCATATATGGACAACATGTGTTGGTACCAAATAAACTTTGGTATTTCCTTTTGACGTTTTTATTCATTTCTTTTTTTTTTTTTTTTTTTTTCTTTTCACTCAGGCAATACAAAAGGATATAAAGGACACTTTTTCCTCTTTTCACCCACTCAAGTACAATGACGACAAGAAGAGTAACACATATAAGAGGCAAGCATGAATAATATCAAGCTTATTGTTTTTCGTTCGTTCAATTTAAAGTATGTCCGTCTTACACACCTCGAGAGATTTTATTTCTTACATTCGTTCCTAAGTTATTCTATAAAATGTTTAAGCATACGCTTCAAAGTGTTTGTTTGTTGCATAAGCACGAACATTGTTTTTTTTTTTTTTTTTTTCATTAAGTTTCCATTCATTGCCAAAGAACATCAGGCATAGAAATATAAAATTTGCATTCTGCCTATAATGCATAGATTTCGGAAATTTGCAATAAATTACCTAAAATTCGATTCAACTCAGCCATGTTTGTGAATTTTTTAGTTACCATTGTAAACAGCTACAATTTCATGCAAAATCAAGAAAAAAGAAAATTCTTGCAATTTTCTTATACACAAACTACTCAGTCATTTTACTTGTCTATCTATCTATTTGTCGGTCGATTTTTCCTTTCAATCATCAAGGACGCCATTAGCTAAAATATTGTCGTTACCCACAAATCAATCAAAACAATAAAATAGTTTTGTCAATAATTTACGTCATGAGATATGAAAAATCATGAAATAAATTTAAACCGTTCGCAAGAATGGTAAAGGGTAGGTGTGCATCAGATGAAACATAAATATCTTAGCCATCAGTTAAAAACGGAACATTATTTCTTATGCAAACGTGTGAATATATTTTATTTCTTCGCAATCAATTTCTACTAAGGTACGAATAGAAATAGAGTGAGAGTCAAGCTCTTTCGCACTTAACCAAACAATCACGGGGTGTTACTTATATGCGTGGGATACGATCAGAGTACGATGTTAGTCTATTTATTTACATAATTATAAATTGCATTATGGAGAAGGAATTTTATAGAAATGTTTTGATAGCAGAGTGAATATTGCTCAAGTTACACTCGCCCTACTGAAATGTGAATCTACAGTGAATAGCGAGCACTTTATTTATAACTTTTGAAGAACTAGTTACAACAAATTTGCTGGCTAATTATACGAATTTGTTTACGGTAACTATAGTTTTAGCATTTCAGAAAGTTTATCTCCATTGAGCTCATAGCCATTTGATCGATTTCTCTGCTTGAGGGACGCGATTCAGTTCCATCGGCTCGCGCAATTCGCAATTCGCGTTAAGTGATAAACTTTTTGTACTTGTAACTGTACTTTGTAACTGTATTTTTGTTAATGTTTTCGCTAATAGCCAGTCGCATATGTATCCTTAATTTATGAGTCTGACAGATAAAGTACCGAAAATCTTCGTTTAGTAACAGTTTGTTTTCAGCAGACTTAAACAGAGAGACTTAAACAGAGATCCGATTAGATCCGATATATAGTGATTATTCAGATATATAGTGATATATCAAATATATAGTGATATTACATATTAAATGTGTCCATCTTCGGTCTATTAGGCCCTGAAATACCGCTACTTAGACCCACTTCAAATTACTTAACGTAACTATTAAGTCATCCTATGACCCGTTGATATTACTTTCTGATGGAAAATAAGCAAAAAGATTGGCGATTAATTAATTTATTGTAATTTTATTTTTCTTAAGTGTGTTGCCAATAAAGTTCTTCTCCGTTTACGAATCTTATTAAAATGTCAAGGGAAAGAAAAGCAAAACAAAAAAAAAAACAAACTTTTAACTGACTTTGTGCATTCATGCATGAAATTCATGTTGGCATACAGATACAAGTGGCATTGAAAACTTTTAAGGAAAGAATTCAAAAATTGATGCAGACATTTACAATAAAATTGTAGAGAAATGAGAGAGTGTGGGTTAACATTTTAAACTAGGCTGAATGAGACACCAATAGATGCTGAAGTTAAGTAGTAAAGTGTCTGTCTACGTGCGTGCGTGTAAAGGTGTGTATGTATGTGTGTGTGTGTGTGTGTAATTAATATTATATTTCTTCCATCGTAAGGTTACTAAATGGAAAGTTCAAAGTTGCTTGAAGGAACGAAGATGTCATATCGTAGAGTGTTTCTCTACTTTCTTTTATTATTCGAGTAACGTAGAGTTTCAAGTAAACAGAAAAGAACTTTCTTTCCATTAAGAATAGTCATAAGTGTACATAAGCTTTTGGGAGCGCATTTAATTGAAAAAAATAAAAAGAAACGAACCGACATCATATAACCCCTTGGCATGGGTTAGACTTTATGTTTGACAATTCCTTAAGGATCGTTAAACTTTCGAGATACGAAAAGATAGACAACACTTTTGCGGGAAGTTATGCATTTTAGGGATAGCCTGAGATACTTTATGTTTATACCTTTTCATAGAAATATTCTATTAAACGATTTTAGAAATTATTTAATATATTTGAGATTCCAAAGTGTTCTCAGAGTTTATTCGATAGCTTAATTTTAAATTAGTGTTTCTTCAACACAAACAAGGAAATTAAAAAGCAGCGCAATCTCTCTGTACAAGGGAATCAACGTTAATGCTCTTCTTCTAATACGTTTTCTCTGTTATCCTGGTTTGCGGGAAACAAAACATAATAAAACAAAATGGACATAAGATAAGCAAGTCTTAAATGTTCATTGTAATCTAACTTATAAATTATTCTTTTCCAGAAAATGCACACAAGTGTACAGAAAAAAGAACGTAGCATTCAACATTCATCGTTTATTCTTAGTGAGATAACGCAAACTTGAACTACTCGCCAGCAGATTGTTTAATGTTTTAAATGCATTTATATAAGTATCAAGGATTAGAGCTAAAGCATGGCTTTCAGTTTACTACGGTAGCAACACTCACGAATGCAGAAACGAAATTTTTATAGAAAAGACAGAAGTTGGTTAAAATTGCTTGCGGTTTTTTTTTTTTTCTCTTTTAAATGAATCACAATTGACTTAATCAAGGCTGAATAATCAGAGTTATAAGCATTAGATTAGATATTCGTGTCATTCTTAAAATCTCCTAAAGCTCTTTGTTTGCGTAATAGTAGGTCGTCTGGAAAACATTAATCTTTTCATTTCCTCCCTCCATTTCAATTTAAAAAATCATTTTTACAATTTTGTCATGCTACGCCTAATACGAAGCTTAATATTTTCAATATGCCTTTTTCCTAATCGTGGCGATCTTTCGAATCGATATCAGTTCGAAATAGCTGTCCGGCAGTCATTTTTAAATTAATCACATATATGAAAAGAATGATGATATCTAACACTATATGAAGTTAACACAAAAGAAAAAGCTGTGGTTTATTCATCTCTGTTACGAAAATCCTACATTTGACGACTTTAGTTTATGCGAAAACTAGATCGATTTTCTAAAGAACCAAACTACCAAAAAAAAAAACAAAAAGACGGGAAGAACGAAGTACACATTCGTGACGCTTTACTTCTCTCATGCAACTGACGACTTGCAGAGTCATTCGAATGAAGAGAATTGCATCGTAATATTGAAAGGGATAAGATAGATAGGGTCATGACAATTGTAAGTAATTTGTAAATAGATCTCCTAAGACTTGTAAATGAAACTTACACTATCCTAAAAATCACACTTCAGTGGCACTTAATCTGAACTTACTCTGAAAAGTCGAATGAAAACGTAAAACTCACAAAAGGCTGGGGGAATAGAAATAAGAGAAGCCGCTTTTCCAACTTAAGGCAGGCAGGATGGTGAATGTAGCGAGAGAGAAGCATGTCGGAAAACTAAATCGGGCGCCCAACCGTGTGAAGAAACTCTCAAGATCCAATTCCAATCGGTCTTGAATTATTGATAAAACTCTCTAAACTACTTTACGACCGCTCTTCTGGTTGTTGAAGTTGAAAACATAGCTGAAGCAATTCATAGCCGCGCTTATTGAAATAGTAAGTGCACGGCGTTCTCATCTTTTTTTTGCGATAAATGAAACTATAACTCTGGCGTAGCAAAATCCTCCAATTCTCCATTCATATTAAGTATATTAATATATACAACAATGTGAATTAATCTTGTATGTATATGTAGTAATAAGCTTTGCAAACGAAAACTTTACTTTATTTATGCATTTAGCTAATGTTTATATTTTACTTGACAGCTGACGAAATTTAAATGTAAATTCATTACATGTGCTTTATTACTGTTTACTCTGCGCTCTACTTTCCTCTTACTTCAAAGTTCAACTGTAACGAATGGCTAAAGGTATGCGGTATGTGTTTACCGTTAAAATGCCCATCAATGGTAATTAGTATATGTGTCACTCTAAGCCATACAAGTTAATGTTTTATTTGAAAAAATTATTTACTGCAACAACTCTTGTGGCCATGACAAGCTGAAAGCACAAATTATACTCTAACTAAATTAAATTTCCCCAACTCTTGAGCAGATAAAAACAGCAGACATGTGTTAGGTCGAAATTATTTGTATCAAAACACTACGAAATTAATTTAAGTATTCACATAAAAAAAGAAAACAAACATTGCGTAGCACACCGAGATAATCCAGATATAAAGATGAACAACCGACAGCTAATAAAACAAAAGAAAAAAAAAAAAAAACTTCAAACCAATTTAATCTTTCAAATAAACAAATTTTTTCTGTTTTTTTTTTTCAGTTTGAATTTATTTCAAATTTATTGAAAATTTAATACACAGACTGTGTTTATACAATCGCTTTGAAATAAAAATGCAATAATGCCGCAAACGGACGTTCATAGCAAACATATATTGATCGTATATATATAATCGCATATATAGGCACATATCTACATACGTATAAACACTTTTCATATTTTCATTCTCATATGCATGACTTTCGTGCGGTCATTTCATATAAATTCGAAAATTTTTCTTTTCGTTTACCAACGGTAATGGTAATGGGAACGTGTGGTTTAAAATACCAGTTACTTTATAAGTCGAAATATTTAGTTTTGCTATACATGGGCCTGTTTGGTAGCGGGTTATAGACGGGTTTTTTGGTATTGACCAAAAAAAACGGAAAAAATTTACAAATTTTGAAAAACAAAAAATAAATTAATGGTACAGCGACTTCCTCCAGTACAACAAACTAACATCGTCACATCCTATCGAATCTATCCAATTGTTATTAACAGTTTTTAAATAATGCAATTGTATGTATTTTGTAAATTGTATGCAACAATATATTCGTTAGTGTCACAAAGCGTATTAGGTTTCTCCATAGTATTTAGTTGTAGTCGTGTCAAAATAATTTGCAATTCCTTTACTCTTCCTCTAAATTTATAATTGTATTCTCAAGAACATCACTGGGTCGTCGCAACAGGAAAGATGTTCTTTCTGGCAGAACAATCTTATTTCTTTTTTTTAATCAAATTTTGATATTGGAGAGTTTTATTGTGAGGGAGACTATTGTTTGATATGACAAAAAAACACATAGCTTTTCTTTTGGGACCAGTGATCGGTTACAATACTCGAATACGACTACTAATGTCAATGAATGTTAATTTAATAGTCTGAGAGAACTATCACAAATGAACCCGAACTGTCATTCTGTGACAGTTGAGGCAACAAATAGCAGCTGTTTCATGTCCGAAGCATTTATGCAAGACTTGAAATATTTCGAAGCTCGACGAACACTGGTGTAGGCATTGCCTCCAGCAAAGCTAAACCATATAATTTTTCTACACAGCTATGCTTAACACATCTGCGTTTTTTAGGCAGAGGAATAGCAAGTTATGCTCTGTATCAAAACGAAAAATGGACGAGCAAGTGCCCAAATGACTGTCTAAGGACCAAAACGAAAGACGAGTTGATGATATTTAGTCGGATATCAACGATGATGGGACCGACTGAGATAACTTTTTTGCCAAATTTGCTGACTGTCGTGTAAATTTAGGTCCCATTACGAACCATCACAGATCCCCAATTTACTCTCCGAAGTCAAATGATGTACAAAATGATATTAAAATAGTGTTGTGCCTACTGTCTTTTGACTACAAACTATCTTAGATCAGGCAAAACTTCTCTATGAACCTTTTTATTGCTATCAATGTCAAGATTCCGGGTAGAAAGTGCCGTTCAGTCAAACTTATGCAATATTCTTCAAGTCATGAAGCGAATCTTTCACTTTAAACATTAACACATAGAAGGCACTATCGATCGATTTACTGTACACAGCAAAAACAATCCGGGAAAATAAAACAAAAAAGAAAATTATAATCGTCAATAAAAGTCATCACTTTTCGCTGAAAGCAGCTGACCTTTTTGAGCTTACGACCGCTTTCACATTTTATCTGCAAACTGAACTGAGTGCGTACGTACAATAGCAATTTTCTAGATAAACATTTGCCGACGCGAACCTGGCCGCGTCGCGGGCTATAAACTCTTTGGCGATTGCTATTTCTTTAGAATCTCATCAGGTTAGTCCAAAATATATACACTTGAAGGTAAACGTAAATAGATTATAAAACCTTAGCGATCCTATTGAGGCTAACTGAATTTACGAGGACGTATCAAAGTTAGGAGATCAAGATATCTAGCCGAGTTAACAACCTTTCTAGCGATCAGGAAAAGATTAGAAAATCACGCTGCGGTTTGTCACTAGCAGGAAGTCTGACTATTATTCAGATGATAAAACTCAACAAAGTTCGACTTTTCAATAGCAGCGGTTAGCAAAGCTCTGAAAACATAGTAATACACGCATGCATGTGTCATGCCTTTTTTGTTAGTTGACAGTTAGTTTTGTTGTATATACAAATTACTTATTAATAGTCTTTATTAAGGAAATGTCAATAAGACATTTCTAAATTATTATTTAACAAGTAAATTTACTTTACAGAAAAGCATTTTCACTAAAACAGATGTTTTGCTTCTTTTAGTGTAAAAGTCCGCTATTAATAATGAAAACAAGCAATGCAAAGGCGTAATAAGTTTTTGCATGCAATGGTAATTAAGAATGACTCCTATGCCACACTTAACTTGTTCTGCCATGCCATTGCGGTGACGTTTTCGCAAATTGACGCACTAGAGCACAATGCATTCTATATTTAATTCAAGATGTTATAAAAATATTCCTCTATTTAATATGTACATATACTTATCGAGCAAAGTAAACAGAAAAGAAAAATTTTGAAATCCGAATACACATGCCACCTAAGGTTAATGTGTGGTTATTTTTAAACTATGCCCTGATACCGTGCACAAAAAACCAAACCTGAAACTAAAACTACCTCAAGAAAAGGTTTTAAAAACATGTCGTGTAGTCGAGAAAGTCTTTGGGGGAAAAAAAAACTGAAAAGCAACAATTTGCGACAATTTTCGAATAAACTAATTCTACAACTGTGAGCTCGGTCATATAAATTTCACGGTACGAAAAAACTGTTAAAATAGTGTAAGCGAGCGCTGAATCAGAGAATCAAGACTTAATCGTTTTAAGATTCATGTTCAAGATGTCCGACACTTTTAAATAAGTGATGCTAACAAAATGACAATATTATTGCATTTCTACCACGTTTCCAGGCCAAGGCTAAAATTCAATAACTAATTAAAATGTAACGAGTTCTTTACTACACTGATATTGCCTTTAAGCAAACATCTTGTTTCTTATGTGTAATAAAAAGGGATATTTTTTTCACTTACCCAGTCAACACTCATTACGGCTAAATATAACTTTTACTGTCATATAAAATAGTTTATAATGACATGAATAAAGGTAATGTTGAAATGATATGTGACTGCATCAGCCACGACCACTTCAATAAAAACAGCTCACGACGATAACTCATTATAAGCTTCAGCAATTTTAAATGATGGTAAAGCATCCTAAACAAATGCGTGCCATCGTCATCACCATCATCATCAACTTTACTAAGCGTTAGTTTATATGAATGGAAATTAAGCATCTCTGGACGAAAATTTAGAGCCAAAACGAAATGCTTCTCATTAACAAGAGAGTTGCTCTTTTATGATGTGCACTAACTTTATATAGTTTGAAATGAATTAAAAGAAAAAATACAAAACGGATTGTTTTTTTTTTAGCTTTTTAGTTAAAAGTTATCAACACACTTGTTGTATGCATTTAAGTGAATTGAAATATTTAGCAAAAGTTGTATGCATACACATGTTTTAATGGGTATATATTTTTTATTGCCTTCATTGTTTAAGAGCCTCTTGAAAGAAGTGCCACTTTAGATAGACTACATATATTATTTGCACTATTTAGTTATTTATATGTAAATTTTTTTTTAAAAAATTTCTTTCTTTTAATTCATTTTACATTTATACTTGCTTGTCACTTCTATTATGATTTAATGCATTACTTTTTTTTTGATTAATTTTGTAACATTTAAGGTTTGATTTTTTCAATGACAAACGGGAAATGACCAACACTTCCTCTTCAAATCGCTTATTTCCGTTATAATTTAAAAACGAATTTGCATATTTATGGAACAACGCAAACTATAATACATTTACATATATATATATAATGTATAAGCAGCATACACCGTCATATATTAATTATGAAACAATACATATGCACAGCAGTGAAGATAAAGAGAAAAAGCCTATATGCAGAAATACAAATTTTAAAACGTTTTTCATAATTTAAACCGCTTTACAATTGTATTTGTGAACGCGCGCTCGTTAGAAACTTGACTGGAATCTTTCACTGACAACACAACGTTACTAAACTTACAGTTTCGTTTTCATATTCTACGAATACGAAAAACGCACTACGAATTTTCAATTTGTTTTTTTATAATTCGATGTTTACAGCAGTGAATAAACAGAGCACAAAGAGAAGAAAGCAATTCTCTTATATTACGTTATATATATATTCTCTCTCCTTATAATAATATACTAAGACGTATGAGTTATATATATAGTTGCACTTGACTAACAAAAAACATACGTACCATTGTTATCATTCACTGTGTCAATAGGTTTTTGTGTTTTTATGCGATGACCCCTTAATATAAAAATATTCTCTTCCTTTAATTTTCTGCAATCATCATCATGCACTTTCAATTAATTACTCTCTTCGTAATTTTCTGTTTTGCTTTCTCTTTCGAATTTTGTGATTTTTAAAAAGAAGTCTGCGCTTTTTTTATTCAGCGCACTGTTAATAACATTTATCGCATGCTTTCTTTTATTTTAAAAAGCTATAGATGTTCATAGTTCTGTTATTTCACCGAAAGCCAAGTATTTGTAACAGACATTTCCATGATATGACATGTCTATAACATCCTCCTCTCCTTTTATGTGTAATATATCATAAACGTAAAAGTTCATAGAATTTACTTATGTCAAAAAAAAATCCATCATATATCGGTTCGGAAAAAGTTGATCGAAATTTATTGAATTTTTTTTCTTTTTTTTTCGTTTCTAAGTTATTCTTAATAAAAGACGAAATTAAGAATGTTTATTAACACTTGGCTGATTTCATAGCTATAGCTTAAGGCTTTTTGGGTATTCAGTGAATTTACACAAAACGAAAAGGAAGGTATAGAAAAAGGTATAGTAAAAGATTATTCGCAAAGAAATAATAGCAGGCTAAAAACCGTTACAGTTATATCGGTCTTCAATTATTCCTTAATTACTAACGTAAGCTTAATGTATAAATTAAGAAGAGGAGAAGAAAAACTAGTTTTTCACTTAATTAACTTACATCAGATAAGGTGGTGATAGTAAAAAGATGGCTATGTGGCGATGGCTATAAATGAAAGTTGAAAATGAAACATAAAATGTACATTTACATGCACGTTTATTCATGCATGAAAATCAACAAACCAATATTAAATATGCACAACTAGTAATATATTGCGTTTAAATATGTCTATGCAGTGATTCCATTAATCGATGGAAAATTCAATTAATGGAGAGGATATTTTATAGAATGGAATGTAGTTATTTGTAGAAAACATTGTATGAAAAGTTATCTTTCACAGTCAATAACCGAATAATCGGAAAGTTCTATGGTTGATCACAGGCATGTTAGTTGCCTAATAGAGACCAATTTTGCAGCTGTTTGTTATTCTGTTCTATATAATATTTTTTAAAAAATTGGTAAAGGGCTGGGGAAATGAAAAGACAGAGAGAGAGAGAGAGAGAGAGAGAGAGAGAGAAGGGAAGACCTCAATGAATAATTTATATGCTAAGCATCAACTGACTTCGTAACGTAAAGTTTGTACTTCGATAGTCTCATTGTAAGGGGCTCACGAAATCTGAATTTCAACACAGTCGAGTAACCTAACGCGGCTTTTAAATCCCGCTTTTAAACGAGCGCAACGAAAATTTCTAGTAAATTTAGTGCAAAAGTACATCAGCTGTGCACAAACTACTCAAATCTGTAGAAAAAGGTCACTGATATTGCTATGTCCAATATTACTAACGTCCATTGTTAGACAAAAATTGCAAGTATTTCTGAATTACGTATCAATGTGAAAACAAAGGTAAGACCATTAGAAACAAAACATTTCAGTTCTTTGAAAATACTTTATCCCTAAAAAAAGAACTCATCGTTCTATAAAACTAAAAGCGAAGCTGGAAGTAATGTATGAATGTTGGTAAGTCGGCAAGCTTCGTTGAAAAACTCGTTCCGTATGTTTTTAACATGTGCTACATTAGAAAAAAACAGAAGGAACCGTCTTATAGTTCACCACGAGTTCTTAAGAATTAGGAGACGAAGTGATTCTTATTCCTTTAACGAGGGAATAAAGCGATTTTCAATTGCACGACATTAAAATAAAAATTCAATTAAATTTTATGCTTTCATTCGAAACTTTTTGTTTTCTCCTCTAGAGTACTTATGCCTTTAAAAAAAATCTCAACAATGAATTTTTTTTAATTGAATATTTACTTTTCTTAACGTTTTCTCTTAAATTCATTTTTTACATTTCTGTTTCGAAACCCATTAAATTTTAAAACGCAGAGATTATTTTTCCGGTTTCGCTTGATACGAAATAATTCTCCTTAGTTCGTAAGCGTTCATTCATTAAGCGACTGTTTTGCTTTTCAAAAGAAAGCAAATATTTTTATATAAACCACAAGCAAAAAGTTTACGTTTATCTTTGCACAGCAACGTGGAATAAAGCAAATTTTGTGTTTACGTTGGGTATAAACCTTAATAAGTGAAAAAGAAAGAGGGTTAAAGTATATAGTGAACGATGACGCATTCATCTGTCTGCCGGTTAGTCCGTTCATGTGTGCAAACATTACCTTTATATGTCTCTACGTCTCTGCTTTCGGAAAGCCGTTTATCTATCTGTCCGCCTATCCCTCTGGTTGCACTCTTAGCTGTCCTTACGAAAGCCGTACTACTACGATTAAATGATTGAATACCATTCCAATCCTCTTCTCTCCTTTCGTCCTCATCAGACCACAACATGGACTTCAAAACTGTCTCAATAAATTTTACTTACTCATATATATATATATATATATCATAAACAAACTTAACCTGGTTAATACATTTGGGTACCCATTTGCCTTGCCGTTTATTGTTACATAGAAAAGGCAATTGTTGTTGTAGATGGAGAAGCTTTCAGTGTTTGCTTCACAGAAATATACGAAAATATTTTCTTCACTAATTTAGAAATCACAAGAGATACTCGACAATATATAGTCTACAGGCGCAATAATTGTTTAAATTGATTAGTGAAACCAAGTAACCTTTCAGTTTACATCTCTCGACTTTAGTTAATGTTTATTTAAGCTAATGAAACTTATCACCTAAATTAATTAGCATTTCAGTGCAATAGGTCGTAGGCTGGAAAGAATACAAAATTCTTATTGCTTTGCGATTAATTAAAAGGCTAAATAAAAAATATCTAACTATTTAGTAATACATATATATTTATATATATATATATATATATATATAT
>CCAG010022348.1:0-13115 GCA_001077435.1 Glossina morsitans morsitans
CGCTCAAACTTCATAGAATTCAATTAAAGCATTTCGAGAATTGAAAAATCAAGTCTATAAAGCCTCTTGCAGTTTATAAAAATATTCTAAAGCTTACTCTTGCCCATGATTTTGCCTACGAATGGTAATTCAAGCAAGCATTAGCAAATAACGTATCTTACAACCCTTGCGACATTATTCCAAAAAAAAAAAAATACTTTGTTGTGCTAACGTTAGCTGTTTCTTGTTGGTACTTTGCCTCTTTGGGTCGATCGAAAATTACTTTTCGGTTAAAGAGATAATTTGATATTAAAAGTCACTTTGCAATGAATTCGTATATAGGTTGGATAATCAAAAAGCCAATTGTAAATCATATTTTCGGACAAACAGATAATTTGGTATTAAAAGTCATTTTGTAATGAATTCGTATGTAGGTTAGATAAAGAAAAAGCCAATTGTAAATCATATTTTCGGACAAACAGATAATTTGATATTAAAAGTTACTTTGTAATTAATTCGTATATAGTTGGATAATCAAAAAGATAATTGTAAATTATATTTTCGGACAATGAGATAATCTATTATTTGAATATAATTTTTTATTTTTTACACTTCACTCCTATGAATTCGAATAAGCAAACACCATATATGAATGGTACTTTCGATCAAAGAGATTATCTGTTATTTAAATTTAATTTTTTATTTTTACAGTTAACTCCGTCCCATATTCTCGAAAAAGCCAAATATAAATTATATTTCCAGACAAATTGATTATATGTTGTTTAAGCTTAATCAGACTTGTTTACATCTATCATAAAATGTTTTTATTGCACAAACTTTTATTCATTCAATTTTTCCATTGAGTATTGGAAAGTTGACGTTTCTTGTTCCCTTAACTTAGACTAAAACGATGGTAGGCCTTCGTTATTTTGTGTAAAACTTTGCTATCAATATCTATACATTTTTTTGTGTGTCAATTTTGCATATTGTGCATTCACTTTGTTTAGATATGTGTACACAGGTAACGATAATTTAATTACAGTGTAACTGATGCCACAATAAGTTGCATTTATTCAAATATATCACAAAAATTTATCAACATATTCGGCATCCCTCAATATGCAAATATCTACCCAGACGACGAGCATGGCTTTGCCACAATATTTGAATATTTTTCTACTAATAACTATTAACACTGAATTCTATCAAATGCATACATATTTTTAAACACTATTGCAAATTGCCATATATGCTAAGTTTACATGTATGCGTTGTTTTGTGAGTATGAATGTGTAAATAGAATGAATTGTGGAAATGTTTTACCTACCAACACTTAGTGTTTAGTATCGTTGTTAGTTTCCACTAACTCAGTCATGTTGTGTGAATGCTTTACTGTAAAAATAAGGAAAAAAAAAAAGAAAACCGTAATCACAAGTATGGTAGAGTAGCAACAGCAACAGCAACAGCAACCACAGCAACAACAACGACAACAAGAACATGAGCATTTATTGATAGTATAGTAATTTCAAGTTTCCAGAAACTATTTCCGGTTTTGAATGTTTCCTTTTTTATGTGCCAGCTATTGATAGTAGTGTTTGAATTTGAAAATTTAACTTCATCTCATATGCTATCTCGCTTTTTCTCATTGCATTACATGATACAACGGCATACCTGAACGGATGAATATTCATGAAGTGTTATATAGAATACTAAACGAAAACGTATAAAAGGGGAAATACATACCAAGCATTCAAACAAAACAACAAAAACAACAACAACAACAGGATCAATGCTAACAGCTACAACAACTACAATAGTAGCAAATAAAAACCTAGCAAATATGTAAAGTAAATTTGTATCAAATTGAATATTTGTTTGAGTATACTGTTGAAACTACAAAAAAAAAAAGAGGTGAGAAAGAGAAAAATTGAATTAAAAAAGAAAGTAAGAAAAAAAAAGTAGAAACCAATTTAGCAAAGTAGAAGTAGAACTCTAAAGAAATATATATGTTTATACGCAAAGTCTAATAAGCAATTGCATACTTTCAGGCTATATTGATTAAGAAGTAAGCAACTTAACAATTCTGCTGTTTTATTATCTTTGCACAACACTCGGTAAAAACGAAATACAGACCGATGCCATAAGTATGTTGAAAACTGTTGTGAAATGTGTTCGTCGTGATAATGAAGATGTTCAACGAAAGGCATATATACAAAAGTTTGCGAATTGTATGTGTTGCAAACTCTACTCTAAACAGTATGATTGAAGATTAATAAGCTTTAGGGTAATAGGAAACAGTGTATAATTTCTTGGATTTCGAAATAATAAAGACCTGCAAATATAACTGAAAACTACAAACACTAATCAAAAACATGTACAACTCTTCAAGCAAAACATCAAAATGAATTTCATTTCTTTCTCAACTGGCCAGTTGCGATATTCTAAAGCAATTGACTTATTGCAGCAAAATATTTTAAAGACATTTCACTAAGGACTTTCATTTAGAAATCTACGTAATGAACGAAGAGCTTACAAACGACATTTGTCGAGAAGGCTGATAATCGAAAATTTTTTGAACAAATTTTCATCGTTGAGTCTAGCAACGAGAAAAGTATTCGATTTTACAAAGAAGGAACAAAAAAATATAGGAAAAATCCCTCTATGTTTCATCCATGGCTACAAATCGACCCATAAGCCCGGTTGTGCTGCTGCAAAACACCGCCGACTTCGCAATTAGCACATCCTTATGCAGATCCTTGAACTTGACGGTTGTCGAACGCCATTTCGTGGATTTCCTTCACTATTGTGGACGCGGTTACCTTATTTAGCCGACTACTGCGATGCTCGTTTTCGCCACTTGTATGGCTTTGCCATCCACATAAATAAGAAATCTCGTTTTACTGGGTGTGGCATTTTTTTACAATCATCATCCCAACTGTCATTGCGACAACATTTGAGAAGTGAAGTCTGCGAAATTTTCAGCTGCGTTAGTCACGCATTTGCTGATTGAGTGTTGAATATGCCTGCAGACGAGCAAGATTTTTTATACCAAATTAATCTGAGCCATGAGACTAATTTCCATCGCCGAGGATATGTAAGCAAACTGTCGTATCTGGGACTCTTAAAATTGCAACTGCCAAACAATCTCACCAATAAGTAACACCTTCCGCCAAATTTCTCCCATATTCACGAATTTCTTGAGAGTCTACATACTATTGATGACTTTCACGAACATATGAAGCAACGTAGGATCTTCAATTATGAGCTTGTTACCTTAGATCATAGTATTTTCCTTCACGGTCGGACGTATGCGAAATTCTATTGTTTCTAAGACAAAATGATTTTCTTTCTCCCAAACCACTTTCTAATTGTTTCGTAGCTTACTGCCTTTTACTCCACGCCAAAATAATCATCTGTAGCTTTAGCTGCCCATCCTAATCCGGTTGTCTTCATCGCTGCGATCTCTTTACACTTGTAGACAATTAAAACTTTTACCGTTTAAGGACCACTGTCCAAGTTAGTCATATTTCAAATTTTGGGAGAATTGGATGGAATAAGTGACTTATGTAAAAGGAAACATTTCAATGCAAAGAACTTATTTGTAGACCTAATATTTTGATTAACACAAAGATCTTTATGAACTCTTGTAATATTTATGAAGAAAGGTGTTCTGGATAGCAAGTTGTAAGACATGATGAATGTTTACCTATGTATGAGGGAGATTCACTATGAATCTCATGTAAAGGATCGTGGAGATTTCCTATGGATTTCTTGTACAGGTCGAGGAGATTCACTATGGATGCTCTTGGATAATTGTATCAGATTTTTATTTTGCTTTACGCGGCTTAAACGCGGCAAGACTAAAGAGTTTGTTAAAGATAAGGCAAAGCGAACTATCTAACAAATAAAACGTGTGATCTATGTCGCATAGACGATAGTAATGATGCTGAGGTTGAAGGAAATCTTTGACTTATACACTATTTTCTTTATTCATAGTTTGTCCTAGAAATACTTGATATTTAACAGCAATGATAAAAGCTTTCTTACTCAGGTCGTTCAGTGAGGTTGCAATTTGACGCTTGTCATGACGCGTGTTCTTTTTTTGTTCAATGGACAATATACGTAGCTGCCCCTTTACATCATTTTCGTTTAACATGAATAAAGTTTTCTTTGTATACGGTTTCATTTTGCTTAGCTTAGATTAAAATATTACTTCTTTCAAAAGAATTTTAAAGAATTTTGTTTCCATTATGTTTTTTATTTTAGGACATGCACGCGTACAAAGATTTTGTTAGCAAAGAGCATGGCATCCGTTCCCTATACCTTATTTTCTCTATGTGTATGTGACTTTTTTTGCGCGATACAAAGATTTTGTTAGCAAAGAACATGGAATCCGTCCCCTTATCCGTACCTTATTTTCTCTATGTGTATGTGACTTTTTTTGCGCGATACAAAGATTTTGTTAGCAAAGAACATGGAATCCGTTCCCTTATCCGTACCTTATTTTATCTATGTGTATGTGACTTTTTTTGCGCGGTACAAAGATTTTGTTAGCAAAGAACATGGAATCCGTCCCCTTATCCGTACCTTATTTTATCTATGTGTATGTGACTTTTTTTGTGCGGTACAAAGATTTTGTTAGCAAAGAACATGGAATCCGTCCCCTTATCCGTACCTTATTTTCTCTATGTGTATGTGATTTTTTTTGCGCGGTACAAAGATTTTGTTAGCAAAGAACATGGAATCCGTTCCCTTATCCGTACCTTATTTTCTCTATATGTATGTGATTTTTTTTTGCGCGGTACAAAGATTTTGCTAGCAAAGACCACAAAATCCGTTCTTCTATCCGTACCTTATTTTCTCTATATGTATATACTTTTTTTTGCGCGGTACAAAGATTTTGTTAACAAAGAACATGGAATCCGTCCCCTTATCCGTACCTTATTTTCTCTATGTGTATGTAATTTTTTTTTTGCGCGGTACAAAGATTTTGTTAGCAAAGAACATGGAATCCGTTCCCTTATCCGTACCTTATTTTCTCTATATGTATGTGATTTTTTTTTGCGCGGTACAAAGATTTTGCTAGCAAAGACCACAAAATCCGTTCTTCTATACGTACCTTATTTTCTCTATGTGTATGTGATTTTTTTTTGCGCGATACGTTTTCGTTTTTCTTCTATTTACTTCATTTTGTTTGCTACGCATACATTTTGCAAACATTATCTGATTTTCAATAGAATTTTGGTATGGATTTGTTTCCCAACTTTGCCTGTTTGCGTGTCCTCTTTAACTTGATTAGCAGCTCGATACTTAATGTTTTTCGGGGAAGAAAGTAAAAAACATATCCTTTCTTACTTTCAATCCTCTCTGTTCTTTCCATTAATCGCTTTCATTAAACAATTTAACATGGAGCGTAAGTTATAAGCCTTCTCCATATATGTAATCGTTAGAAATATTCTATATACCTTATAATATTTACATATATATGTAAGTTAGCCGAATTAATTATTCATTGCTGAATTGAATATTGAAATCAATAAATACTTCTAGGGAAGTGGAAATTTGCAACTCGCAAGATACTTTTTGTAATAAATTTCATTTGCTCCGTAGCATTTGGAAGGAAATGAAGCTTAGAATTTAGAAATGATTGGCAACATCGACAACATATTCTCTAACAAATTATAATTTTTTTCTTTTTTTTTTTTTGACTAATTTATTGCTTCCACATTTAATTGTTAGTTAAACAACAAATAAAATATGAAAATATTTCTTCTTTGAAAATATTTGAGAAATAAAGTGAAATTATAGGAATTTTCTTGTTTATTGCAATATAAGCCTATTATTGAATTTTCCGTTAAAGTAAGAAACAATAACAATGTAACAATAATATCAAGAATATCAAGAATAAAATACGTTTATAGCAATAATTCTTATGCAGAGAGAATTCAAAAGAAAAACAATTATATGTGGATTGTAATATAAATCTCTTTTATATTACAATGAATGCGTATATATGCCACATACATATACATATATATATATGGAGAAATGAAGACGTATATTTATATATATATATATACAAATAACATACATGCATATCTATAGCGAATGATATTAAAATGTTACTCTACTGTATCAGAATGTTGATAAAGAATCTTACTATAATGATAATGATGATGATGGTAATGGCATTATAGGTTTTGGTTTTCCATAGTATACAAGTGTATGCATGTAGTTTTGTGTGTGTGTGTGTGTGTTTGCGCACGCTAGAGTATGCGTATGCGTATGTGGAAAATCACAGTTGTAATTAAAAATGCAAATAATTGCAATAAATAAGGATTTACTCTGAAACCAAATAAGAGGAAAATTTTAATTTATTTACATTAAAGGATTCTTTCTATTTTTTAATATTATATCGTGAACGTATATATTAATTATTAAAAAAAAAAAAAAACAAAAGGAAATTTATTTAATCAGTACGTATAATACGAATGTAAATGTGTACAATTTTCAAAAGATGTTTGGAAAGGAGAATTCAAAGTGAAAAGCAACAGTCTTCTGCAAACAGTAAATAAAAGAAAATTCATTTTAATTATAATAAAAAAATTATTAAAATATATTGTTGTCAGTTTGGAACGAATCTTTTGTTACTCAATTTTTATTTTTATTTTTTTTTTTTTATGTGACCAGTCACTCAGAATATGTCCTCTATGCGGTCAGGTGGAGTAAAAGGAAAAGAGTAGAAGGAAATTTTATCAAAAATTAATAACACATAGGTGTCCGTATGTATATGTAAACTTTACATCACCATGTGGCCATTAGAAGTCAAATTCCAGCTTTGGTGCATATGTGCTCTGTAAGTGTAATCAAATCTTTTCTAGGTGTCCGTATGCATATGTAAACTTTACATCACCATGTGGCCATTAGAAGTCAAATTCCAGCTTTGGTGCATATGTGCTCTGTAAGTATAATCAAATCTTTTCTAGGTGACCGTATTTATATGCAAACTTTACATCACCATGTGGCCATTAGAAGTCAAATTCCAGCTTTGGTGCATATGTGCTCTGTAAGTATAATCAAATCTTTTCGCGTAACTTTTATATGACTTGCCTGAAAAATCCTATATGAAATACAGGCTCTCCGTTACTAATTACTGCTTCTGATCGAGTTATTCCAAGAAATCGTTATTTAACAGAATATGCTTCAAGCACATTTGATGTAATACATATTCCAAGAGTTCGCTTAATAGCACATGTAAGCATATTATGTTCATTTAGATAATTTAATAATGCTTTTTAGTCAGGTCTTCTTATACAACGCGCCTCTTCTTGTTGAAATGGAAGATTCCAATTAGTTTCATCTATTCAAGCTTTCATTAAGTACAATGTAACAAAAGTGTATCGATGAATCAATAAAAGTAGACGTCGATCAAAGTCGACCTAAAAATCTACATCACTCTGTCTCTTGCAGCATTAAGGTAATGGAAAAGTTATCTGATTTTTGTAAGAGTTTTGTTTTTATGTCAAGGATTATCTTTAACCTCAGCTCTTACCCAGTCTATTGGAAAAGACATAGAAGCATTGTCTACCCCTCCCTTTACCAAGGAGGCTAAGGCAGAACGTGCAGTGCAATCAATATCATGCTTCTAAGCAAAGTTTTCAGTGCGTAATCTTAACGCTTAGATGGACAAATGGCGATTGCCTAAGCAGCATACTGCTTATCGTGCTGATTGTAACCTGAGACTAGGGCGCAGTCGTTTTAATTACCACATCGTCCCAAATCTCGATTACTTGGTACCACTCAATAACACAATTTTTCTTTAATTTGTATACTTATGTAGACACTAGGATACAATACGAGATCCAAGAGAGACAGGAAGAGATCGAAGAGAGACTGTAAAAAAAAGGTTGAAGAGGCTCCCTTTTGAACAGCTCTCATATATAGCAGTAATAGACAATCTCTCTCTTCTTGCTTCTGTACAACCCTGTTATTGTTTACCACAGTCGATGTTGCTGCTTGTATTGATCTTCTGCCACATGCATTGATCTTCTTCATTAATATGCAGTTTTTTTTTTTTTTTTGGTTTGAGTAAACTTTAAATCAATCTTTGATTCTGAAAGTAAAACTTAAGCCTCCCTCTAAGTTTAAGTAAAGTTTAAGACTATCCTTAAATTTTACCACCCGTACATAGATCAGGCCCTGACTTGCACAAGCAGCTTTAATAACAGCTCAAGCTCGTACACATTTTGAATAATACGTTCAGCTGTCTATAGTTTTATTAAAATACATCTCTGTTGACGTATCGTCTTCTCGAAAAATCTTGAAAAGGCAATCTAAAGGCATGCAATGGAAACGGTGTGTAAACTGAACAGCCTCCGCTCTCTTAAATTTCTCAAAAGCATCTATAAGGAAAATATCGTCGGATCCTGAAATTTGCAATTTCACTGATAAATCTCTTAAATGATTATTTACTGTTTCCCTGATATCGCGCAATAAATAGTCTCGTAAACATCTTCATTTAGCTATTGTGTTGTCGTAGGTAGCGCTCCTCTTTCTCAGCCTATATTATTACAGCTAGGTGTCTATGATTCGATTTCCATTAGCAGTTACGAATGTAAGGCTTAGATTTTCATTATTAGCTGAGAAGGAATTTGTCTTTTGTATGCAATTCTTAAAAACTTGAGAAAATAAAATGTTGCTATCTTTTCAATTAAAAACAATTTCCAATATATTTTTATTACGTTCGCAGTGTCCTTCCATTTAAATAAATCTAAGTTTTCTCGACCATATGACGTTACTAACAGACTGACTGCCAATCTAAGCTAAGGCTAAGTAGTAAAAGCAGTAAACTTCCATGTATTAAAAGCTTTTACTAAAATCCCCAACAAATAATTCGCATTCATTAAACTCAAGCTAATGTTGAAACAATCCAATAACATAAATGAAGGAAAGAAAGAAAGAAAAGAAAAAAAAAAAAAAGCAATGAACGGCCACCAACTAAATAAACATAGTAACTATTTTGTCCTTCTTTTTGTTTTTGTTTTTTTTTTTTTTTTTTATTATTATTTTCTGTAATTTTCGTAAGCGTAAAAAGCCATTAAAAGATAAAATCACAAAATCAATTAGCTTTAAAAACTTAAGCAACTTGAAGCATGTTTAGTTGTATCGTAGCCCAAACTGTATATGAAGTAATAAAACTGAATTTAAAATGAAAGACTGGAAGGAAGCAAATCTAACGAAACAAAGAGGAAACACTAAAAATGTTAGCAGAAAAATGGCTGCTCCTCTAAGTAAGTAAATAAGAACTTAGCATTTAAGTGCTCATAACACAACATACATAGTCAATGGCTGACTTTCAATGCATAGAAATGAGAGAAAAAAAAATGAAAATAAAAAAATAAAAGGAGGGAAAAAAAGAAAAAAATTGTCCAATACAATGTTTGTATGAACGGCCGTATGAATGAATGAATGCATTAATGTTTGCAAGGATGTACAAATGAATAGGCAAACGAACTGAAATAGAAACAAAAAACAAAAAAAAAACGGCCATAAATTTAAACGAAATAGCAAACCCTTTTAACTGCCAAGGCCTTTCATATACCAATGAACTTTCTTTCTAAATAAACATATATACATATAGGTATATATATATATGTACAAGGAATAAAGCAGAGATATCGGAATTGTTATTATTATTTATTTATGTTTGAAGGAATAAGTTTCCCTAGTTATATGGTTTCATATACTCAAACACTCAAGCATTTGCTAGTATTCGAAAAACAAAAAAAAAAAAATGAATTAATAAAAAATTCGAAATAATTAGAAAATTTCTTGAAACTATAACCTGTCATTATAAGCATCCGTGCATCGATTGCTAGCATGTAGAGAACATAGAAATTATTGAACCTTCATTGTATAGCTTCAAAGCAATGTCGTACAGATTCTAATAGAGAAGTTTACTAATGGTATTTAGTTAAGCACAATATTTCCTCAAATTGCTTACGTAGTTATACGGTGAGAACTATTGCAAGTTCTCGATAAATAAATGCGGATCTAATTCAACTATAATATCTAAAAACTTGAAGCACTATTAAAATATTAAAAAAAAATTGAGTTTTAAAAAGCTTTCATTAGTAAGTCAGGAACCGGGACGCATTACATTTAATTTATCTTAAGTCTCGACCGCGCATCTAACCTTTGGTTTTCTGATACGAACGTTCGAAGCCACAGAATGCCACAGAAAGAGGGAAGAGCACGTTCACCATAAAGAGTTAGTGAGAGAATTTTGATCCTCTTGTTAATGTAGCCATCACATCCAAACAATCATCACCAAAAACAGTCTTGCGGCATTTAATCCTCCATTAATTCCTTGCCCTCCATCTCGAACGTATTGGAGAAGCTTGCAGTTCACCTAAACTGCTAACAATTTATTGATTGTCTTCCTCCAGCCTAAACTATATGCGTATAGCACTCCAATGTTCACCGAAAAACATACACACACACATACACACACACACACACAATGCAGAATGTGCTTCTTTATACTGAAACTTAAGCCTCATTTCCCTTTTACGGGTGATATAAAATAAAATAACAGTGGTGTGCGTTTGGCGCGCTTTTAATCGTAAAAAAAGGCATTCAACTTAGGTTAGTCAAGCCCGGAAAGTACATCAATATTATCAGAAGCACTTTTTGTACTCATGAGTGCTACAAGTTCAGAAATTTTAAAACCGCTGACAGCAGTCCTAAACGACAATTCCAAGCTTCCCATTCTTTCGAGAGCGATTTTTCAACATGACGATGATAGGAGCTAAACATTGGAATGCTGGATGATATAAAGATTTCCTTAGCTCTTAATTTGACGCATTCTTCTGAACTCTTCTTTCTTTTGGCTTTAGTTAAATCAATTCTGGTCGTTCGAGTTCCCATAATTCATAAAAAGTTTTCTTTTTGTTTTTCTTTAAAATCCCTTTCGATCCCATCCATTGCGAAATTAGACAATCATTTGCAAATGCGATTTGAATTGAAATGACGGGAAATGACTTATGCGTTTTTATACTGCACTACAAATTTTGGTTATTTTCCCTTCTTCTTCTATTTTTTTTTATTTTATTATCTTTAAATGGATTTTCTTAACCGAAAATAACTTATTTTAAAGATTCTCATATGAGTTTAGCTACAACAGTTCATACTTAAATGCATATTGGGACCGGAAGCTATTAAGAATTTAATGCGATTTTGGTTTATTTTTCTCTTTCTCTTTGCGCTTCATTTCTTGTTTTCTTTGGTAACATTTATGGGATTTTTATATCCGTCATTACAGTATGCAGGCATATTAGTTTCGAAAAGCCTTACGTAACCCAGGGGTGAGCGTACTGCAGTATGGAGCAAAATGGGGGTTCTGTAATGTCTGTCCGTCTGTTTAATTATCGATTTTTTCGTTTAAAATGAGTGGAGCAAAATTTAGTACAAAAGATAATAATCTTGATTAACATACACTTTTTAGTAGATTTAGTCTGCTGTTCCGCTGTATGTCTGTCCACGCCTCGAACTTAGCGTCAAAATTTTTGCTTTGTATCTACGGATGCTGCTCTAAATTGGGCTCGGAAGCTACGCTCGCAACTGAGAACAAGCAAACATCTGCAAAATAGTTTTGTTACTGCCTTGAGATCTACAGCAAACATTAATATCGATTCCATAGAGCTCTACATCTAATCGGTTTACCTACAAAATTGAAAAGACTCTGCGATTTGCATGCATTTGCACGGAGTGACGAGTATTCAAGATTCGCTTTCGTGCACATATTTACTTTTTTTTCTCCAAAATTACTCATATTTATATTTATGTAGTATTATAAGAGTTTGTTTAATAAAATATTGCAATTTTCTCCCCAAAAAATAAACTGCACGCATATATAAATAATAACAACTATATGAGAAATTAAAATTTATAACTCAGCCATTTATCATGAATACTAATAATTGCCCATATACGTATAAAAAACCACATCCTGTTTGTTATCTTTTGAAAATATTCATAAATTTTTTAGGTAAATTTTCTATGATAAAAAATTCAAATAAACCAAAAATTCCACTTTCACGTTAAAAATGAAAAAAAAAAAAAATTTTAAAATATATGACCGCAAAGATGAGAGAGTTTGCAGAGAATAATGAACGATTGGATAAACCTACCATTACCTGACCTGATCGAAACAACTCTTGTTGGTGGGAAGTGGAAAACAGCCAAGAAAATAAATATAAGAACAAAACGCACACATTAGGGGAGTGAGTACATACCGACATATCGAATGCACTGGCTACCTCGCAAAACTTTCAAGTACAGATTCCTTGTATGTGATTAACGTCTGCACCTGACATGAAGTCTTAATCAGACGGGTTGCCTACAACCATTGGCAATCGAGAGGTAAGTTGATTGACGACCTCTCAGAGAGAAAGACTCAAGTGTAATAACTTTCAAGTACAATTAGGCAAAGAAATTTCAGCTTGGAGTCTACTAATGAATCCCTTCCCTATGCAGTTATCAAGCATAGCATAGAGAGAAGTGTAGCAGTGGGGAAAAAAGTGAAAAGAACAAGATCTCATTCACTTAACGACAAGCTTTTTTAAAATTTTTAACCGAGTGGCAGATAATGCACCCAGTAATCTTTCCATAACATCAAATGTGGGTAAACAAAAAAAAAAAATCCTCCTAAGACATGCAGGTATTGTTACCTTTTTGTTAGCATCTCAAAAAGTTAGTTCTTTTAAACCTCGCTTACTGCGAGCAGATTAAGACGTCAGATGTCTTAAGAGATGTGAATACTTGATTGCAGTAGAACTAAAATCCACGGTGGTTACGATAATGCATCACCGAACGCCTTCTAGGGTACATAATACCAGATTGGTTTCCTCTAGTCTGGGGCGGTAAGCAATACATGCATTCATCATATCATGTGAATCCTTTCGTTCACAGCCAGGTCTATTCAAAACGTTTGCTTTTATTTAAATCAAACAATCAGTTGCGAAGCTAGTCTACTGTGGGACATCGTCGTGGCCTTTTCGCGCAGCAGGATACAATCACAACAGGCACAGCTTCCACTGGCCCGAACGATCACGAAAAATGTTGGACTTGCACAG
>CCAG010022353.1:0-17051 GCA_001077435.1 Glossina morsitans morsitans
TTATGTCTGTCTATACGTAACAATGAAGTCAGCTACCCATTTATCTCTGTAACTGTTTGCGTTCATGCTTCCATACTAATCTGCTTGCGTCATTTTTTGCTTTTTGTTGTATTTTTTCAGCGAAAGAAACTATACCTGGGGAGGAATGTGATATGCAATTTTACTTAATTCCATTCTTGCACTTCTGCAAGACACAAACCCAAATGCCCGTCTTATAACTTACAGGTGTGTATGTATATATAATAAATGGGCTCTACATGGGCAACGTCAAGCAAAGAAATAACTTATGCAGTAAGAACAACGTTAATAAAATTAACAAAATTTCCAAGTGCTTGTAAAATGATTCTCTTAAGTGATTGCCTTAAAAATCTTTGAAAAATGTGTAGACGATACGAAGCATCAAACCGTATGGAGATCAATTAAATTTAAAAAGTAATGACGTAACCACCAACGTAAAAACTATCATTGATTTCATCTACAGCGAAAAAAGTCATACTAACTGCGGAAAATGTTCAAATGTTTCAAGTCCATATCGCTTCCGTTTGCGTTACAATGCGTTACATTTTGGAAATTTTATCAATATTTTAGAAAAGGCGAAAACACGCCTATTACCCTACCGCTATTCATGTATTTCAGAATTAGGTGTTGGTTGAAAATGGGAAGTGGTCGAAGAAATGATCCGATTCATCATTCTCGTTCTTGGGCTAGAGCATGTCAGTGTATCAAATTTTATCAAAATATCTCAAAAATCGCGGCCTGTAGGCAGGCCTGTACAGGCAGGTAGGCAGGCAGGTAGGCAGGCAGGCAGGCGGACGAGCTTAAATAAAATCAGAATTGAATGATTCTGCTTCGATTAGTATAATAAAAGGTCGATCGATCTCTTTCAAGTTCTTTTGAATGTTGCACGCATCCGCCCGAACTTGATATATTCTCGCAAGTCGTGAAAAAAAGGAAAAAATTACCTGATAGGTAAACAATAGTTTGAAGCGCTACTACAGTAAAGGTATTCATTTTGTACGCTTCAACAAACATGTCCGAGATGTTGGGAACAATTTCTCGTTTATTTTCTTTCTTTTTGCCTGCATTCTTCAGCTGTACGTCAGTATGTCAACAAGAAAGGAAAATTTTCTAAAATTCATATAAAAAATATTGTGGCATTTGGTCATCTAACCAGCTTTTTTAAATTTTTTCCAATTCCCGTTGCTTTTCTGATTGATGTCATAATTTAACATTTAGACTTAAGATCAGGTTTTAATACTTTAAGCCGAAAAATATGCTAAGAAATTGTTTACTTTGTAAGTGGAACAGTTCACTTTGCTATGCATTTGAATAATGACTTTCTCTTGAAATAAGTAAGGAGCGATGTGTATTTTTCAGTTCCACACTAGAGAAATTGTAAAGATAGCTTCCTCAAAGCCCATACAACATTTCTACGTGTCGTAACATATTCAAAATTATTTCCAGTAATCCCTCTGAAGTTAGCTCGCGCAGTAAAAAGTTAAAAACTTTTATATTGCTTTAGTTGCTTCTTGACCTGGGCAGTGAAATTCCCTTAAAAATTGGGAAAAGTACAGTACTTGGTAATATTTTGCTGTAAAAATTGCTGTACAAATTTATTATCGTGTAATTAGGTCGTACACAAAACTTCATCATGAGTGCTTTAAACTCCCGAAAATATATTGAGAGGCGCGGAGCGATTAAAAAAATGTTTGCTGCTTCCGATAATCGTAGACCGAGATCCGCGATATTTCGGAGTGCTGGACCAAAAAGTAAATGTGTTTGATAATGATGCAGCAAAAAGTGTACGTCGGTCAAAAGGGCAAAAATTCATCAAAGCATCGCGAAAGAAATCTTATAATATGGGTTTGGTTTTCTTGAGTGGGCGTCGTTCTGATATCAAAATCTCTCAAAAACCACTATGGATAAATTTGTATATAAAAACTTGTTGTACAGTACAATGCTATCGTATGTCGAAGAAGCTATGACTTGTCTGAAATTGCAAACTGAAACTGATATGGAAATTCTAGCAGCCTAATAGCCCGAAGCATTAATTTACTTTGATGGAAGCGCGGTTCCTTGATTATATCTTGGATGTCATTGAATGGCCAAATCATTCTCCCCGCCTCAATCCTGTTGAGAATGTCTGGGGAGACATAGAGCACCATATTTCCTGTAGCAATAGAAAAAACTTGTGGAAAAATATTCAAAACGTATGATATAATATTCCAGCAGAGTGCGCTACCACAACTAATTTCATCCGTGCTTTCAAAAATCCAAGCTGTTCTTAAAAACGATAGCGGTTACACCGGCTATTGACTGTCTGGGATTGATTGCTACAGAACTGATTACTTTGAAGTGCAAAATATTGTGTTATTTTTAAGTTTGCATATATAAACAAACCTATTTTACTGTCCACCGGGAACTATGTGATATTTTTGAGCCGAACTTCTTTTAATTTCTTGTTTGTACCTAAAACATAACTCTAAAACCATTTTGAAATATGAAAATAAATGATACATGTAATGTGTAATAGGAGGACATAAAACAACATATATGTATACACAGCCCGAAATATTGGCATTATAAAGCTTTTTATTGACTTTATTTAGATTTTATAATAACAGCAATTTTTCTAACTGATTCTAAACTTATTTTAATTGTAGTGTGCACTTCTCTATTTATTACTTTTCTTAATGAGCTTTGGCTTTATAGGTTATCTTCCATACTTCAAATAAGCAAATTGTTGAATGGAATCTATAAAATATTGCCAACGGCATTGAAACATGCGTTATAATAGTCCAAGCCCAGATACCAAAGAAGTCCATATGAGTTTCACGGAAAACGGCGCGTCCCTTTATTAATGTATTCATTAACCATATGGCTATGTTCGCAATCAGTAAGAATGTAATAATTTCGCGACCCGGTTTGCGGCGTATTTGTTTGGATCCTTTGCAACGACGATGGCTTGCATGTAAAATGAACAAAGTCTGCAAAGAGGTTGAGAGAAGATCGAACACTTCAGCCACAATGCCTTCAATGCGATCGGGCACTTCGTCCGATTGAGAAAAGTAACTACCAAATATACTGAATAAAGCATAAAGATAAACACCTAAGTAAAATAAAATTCAGATAAATATTTTTCGATCTCATTTAAGAGCAAACGAACTATACCTGTTTGTGCCACGACCAATAATAAATTATCTAATTCCATAGATTGATGCTCATCGGATGTGCCCTTAACATATCTCAGATCACGCATTATAAACATGCCTGACGGAAGACATGACGACGGAAGAGTAAATTGAATTCGCACAATTTATATAATGATATTATATTATAATGTTTACCTGTTATGACGGCGGCAGCACACAACAGATACATGATCGTTTCCCATAAAGTTACTTCTTGTGCGGCTACCAATTCGTAGCCGGGTTGTGTGTATAAGACAAAATACATAATCATTGCAATAATAGTCATTACTATGATTAATATACCAAAGAATAGACCTTTGTGCGATTGGGAACAGTCGACCGAAAAATGATGGGCTGGCTTCTGATGTACTGGCTTAATGGAATTTTTTCGCGAACGATCTATATCAGGTATGGATTTAACTGTTTTCCACATTTCATACAAAATAACGGCACAAATTAATGAATATTCTATAGTGCAGGGGAACAGAAATGGTGACAGTTTCTACGAGAGGAAAGTAAAAAACCAAAAAAAAAAAAATAATATATATATATATATATAAATAAATGCTATACAAACTTGTACTAAAGCCCCCATAATAGTGGTACGCGAGCAACCATGATTAGTTTCCGTTAGCAAATCGTTATGACCTGTGGTAAGATTTTGTAAAACATGCTCTACTGCCGCTGTCGTCAAGTTCGGACTATGAATTTCACTTTTTATATGCAACGTGGAAGCAGAATCGAATGTTAGATTAGCACCTACGGGGATAGAAGGGGCATTGTGACCATACTTATCACCATGTGCATCATGATGGGCAATATGAAAGATTTCGTGCTTGGTTTCTTCTACCAATACATACAACCATTCACAGAGATTTGTGGCCACCATATGCATTAAGCCGAAACGCGAGAAAACCTTGTGACGCGCCATATCCATATAGGTAGTATTCAGAAAAATGAATTGAACCTGTACAATGCATAAGAGCATGCGACATATAGGTGTAATGGCCACGAATAAATCGTGACAACCGGATTGTCCGTTGAGCTCAAAGAATTGACCAAATTCCAGACCCGAGTAGACCATAGTACCGATGGCAAATGCAATTGCACCAACTCTTAAATAAAAGCTACCGAAATGCGTGACTTTGTGCTTTAAGAGAACACCGCTGCTTGTCTCGTCTGAAAATTGAGGAGTTTATTGCGATATTAAGAGGCGGCTTTACAAAACCACAAATTGCAGCATTGATTGCCTAAATAGCATTGAGCATTTAGAACTTAAAGTTCGTTCATTGTTATTCCAAAATAATAATTTCATGGGATAATAAATTAATAAGTTTTTAGTTTATCTTTCTGTTAACACTGTACTCCTTCCTGTATTGTATGTACTCCAGATTAATGGATTTAATTAAAACCTCTCAAGCATACAAGTTCTTTCAATATTGTGACGAGTTTTGAATGATAGGAACGAGGCGTGGGTGAGGCGTGTGCTGATTATCGATATTTTCATAGCGGAACCCATGGACCCGATTTTCTCGTTACCATCTTTTCCTAATGACAACGCGATTAGATTTTCAATGCCTCTTAACAAGACGAACTTACGCTTCAGGGAAAGGAATTTTGTATATCTTTCATCTTAAAAAGGTCAACTGTCATGCGATATTTAGCTTAATTCGCTGATTAATTTATCTAATTTAACGTTTTTTATAAAAACTCTAATACGCTCAATACTTTTTGGACTTACAATAATACTTACGATAATGTTTAAGGGCATTAAACAGAGTGCGATTGCGAAAAGCGGAGATATATAGAAACATAACAAAGGATATGCTTAACGAATATAAATAAACATAGAAGCCTTGATATACATAAATGGGAATCTGGTCGGATATAATTTCAGTGATTGGCAAACAAACACCTAACAGAACCAAAAGTTTGCAATAAGTAGCAGATAAAGCGGTACTGACGGCATCACTGCAGAATAAAAAAAGAAAATTCATTAAAAGCAAAAAAAAAAAATAAATAAATAAATAAATAAATAAATAAATAAATATATGAACATTTAGTAAATTGTAATGAATTATTGAAGATTAGTATTTTGTGATATAATTCTCGAGCTTGAAAGTCACATTTGTCTATTTGTTAAAATAATGAAGAGATTTTGTAATACAATTGCGTCTTCGTTAATCTTTGTCATTAAATCTTTCGTAACCACATATAGTAAAAGTGCATTATTACATTTCGCTGTAATTAGTTTTATAACAAAATTTATGGAGTTAGTTGTTATATCGTTTATATTGCCATGCCATGAATCTCTCAGCGTACGTAGGATATTATTTTATCAAATAGTAGATTAAAAGCTGAAACCTTTTCAATTGCGAAATAATAAATTCCATGTAGGAAAACTCTAAAATTATATATATATCTATATGATAAAACCGGATGATCGGATGAGATTTATTAGAAGGTAGGTTTTTTACTTTCTTACTTACTTGCCCTGACGTCGATTTTTCTCTTTTGATTGTTTCGCGTGAAAACCTTTCGCTCCGCCATCGCTCTGACCGTTTATAGTTATTGTACTACCAGCTGCTGTGCCATTTAAAGTGCTAGAGGCAGACATGGAGGCAGAAGGAAAGGAATTTATTATTATTTTTGATGTATTTATTATAAATGAATTGTTTACCTATTACCGCCTCGACTATTGCGCGGATATTTTAATATATTTTTATTGCTTAAAATTTCCTGTAATAACACTGATGGTCGGTGTGTAACTTGTATTGTTGCTTGCGGCATTAAAGAATCATTACGAAGCATGTGTATCGATGTGCTAGGTACCAGAGCTTGATTCATATTGATTGTTTCAATTGTTTCCAAATTTGTTTGTGAGTTGCGCGTATGATCGCAAGAGTCATAATTAGTTTTGGCATAACGTATACGTATTGGTGCCGGTGAAGCCGGTGGTGATAACGAGGCGGGCGAGGGTGGAAAACGAGAAACCGAAGCCGATTTTGGTCGCTTGACGGTTGTAACATAATCGTCTTCATCGTTCGATATCTGTGTGCTGAGACATCGAGAAAAGTGTAAACATAAATATAATTAATTCGTTAGTTCGAAATTGCATATAAGATCTTGCAAATCTTTTCACATCGCATAAAGTATCACGTAATTTTCAAATGGATTTAATAAATATTTAATACGAATTTTCTTTTCGGCTTTAGTTTGTCACTTTTTTTTTTTTTTTTTTTTTTGAAGTAAAAATATATTGAAGTATTCAATTTTAATATTTTTTTAAGTTCGCTTCATTTTATTATTATAGTTGGTGGTAAATGGTTCACGTTCTCTTCGACATCTAGTTTATGAAATACGAATACGAGCGTATTTTTTACAAATTTACTTTATTAGAATGTTCTCGTCTGAGACAAACAAAGTGATGGAATGGCAGGTGGACAGACAGATGGATATCACTAAATCATTTGAGAATCTCTGGCATTTATTGGCAACGACGAAAGATGCATTCATGCTTAAAATGGTTTGTCAAGAGTAGCAAAACTCATACGCACACACACACACACACATCATCATCAACATCATCATCATCATCTATATATACACTCGTATCTTTTTACAGTTTTTTAATCTACTAATACGAGCTCTCAATTTGGACAGTGATCGAACTCGAGTCTCTCACAGTATATACTAAGGCAGCTATTTTAATATTTATACTTTATATCATTTTTTTATATTTTATTCAATGCATGTATGAATACAATGTAAAATACTTAAAAAAACGATGTACGTACATGTACTCTCAACTCTTTTCGCATACGATGGACCCGTTCCTTGAAAAAGCGTGCAAAAAAAAAAAAAAAAAAAATGTTATAGAAAAATACATGCGCCCTATGTTAAATTTAAAAAAATCGTTTGAGATGAAAAAAGTCGATATATTTTCTCGAAACTATGCAAGAAAAGCAATAATGAGGTCTATATTGCGTTATATAGCAATTCATTCCATTATAAAAAAAAAAAAAGAAAATCAAAATTAGTGTACATGCGTCCTAGAACTTGCGAAAATGTCTATAACGAAGCAAGGGGAAGAGCATATGTAGAGGTACTTTTCGGGGTATACCATAAATACAGATATTTGTACAGATATCTAAAGCGGGATTTATGCGAAACTTCCGTAGACGACATAAAAATTATAGCGCAGAAAAGCCATAGTGGCAAACACGCCAATGATTACATTTTTGATGTACACCGGTACCAATATGAGGTGCATGCAGCAGAATATTATGAAAATAAGCATAAATTGGGTGGGTGGTCGGAAAGTAATTTTCGATAAGATTATGGAGAAAACGAACGACTGATTGATTTATCACGAGCCATGATTGCAGCATACACGTAACTTGGTGAACGTTGCGTTAAGAGCCTTCGAAATTCTCGGCCCGACAACATGCCGATCTAATTGAAGAAATAAAAAACAAATTGAAATTGCATAAAGACTACTTTTTAATATTTTATTCATTTATTTAATTATTTAATTCTCGATAATTATATATAACATAAAAAGACGCCATAATACGACGAATAACTCTTATGTGATATGGAAAATTGAATATAAAATATGTTAAATACACCTAATTCTCTTTTTACACGATAGATACGTTCCCAAAAAATACGTGTAAAAAAAAATTCGTGTAAAAAAATTCGTGTAAAAAAATTCGTGTAAAAAGAGAATTAGGTGTAAACAATATTAAAAAGTTCTTGTTAGAGTTCACTTAATTTATTTCGTGCTTACACATTTTAATTCATTAAATATTTTATAAAAAATAACTTCTACTTTGGAAAAAGGGAATTATATCTGAAATTCATAAATTCCTGGAATATTAAAAATCGTGTCAAAACAAAATAATTCGTGAAAAAAAGAAATTTTTTTTCTTTTGAACTCGTGTTAAATCAAATTCGTGTAAAAAGAATTCGTGTAAAAAAGAATTCGTGTAAAAAGAGAATTGTATGTGAGCAAATAAAATTAATAAAAATATAAATAATAAATAAATAAATTAGGTAAAGATAAATTATTGGCCGACAACATAACATAACACGTCTCTTAATACGAAAATTTTCATTTAAATTGATTGAGCAAAGCATTGGGCGAACACAGAATTTCGAATTCTTCAATTCTTTAAAATAAGCGATGAAAAGAAAACAAATTATATTTGCAATATACATACCTGCTGTTTGATCTATTTTCATACACACACACACATACACGCACACGTATATGTATACCGTAGCGCATATTCATTTAAAAATTTCAAATTGTCTCACTCTTCTATACAGATAACAGAGATACGCAAAAAGAGCCTAAGATTCACCTAAACTCAACTTTCAAACGAAATGTTGGAACATCTAAACAATTAGTTGTCTCCGGTATAATAGTATATAAGTATTTTTACACTAATACATACTTAAGAGAATCTAGATAATAAAATTTTATAATTAAATAGTGTGATGATGAAGAGTAAAAATAAGTAAGTAAGCCGGGTGCGAAGGTTGAAGAGGATAAGATTACGTAAGAAGAATGACAGAGATGCAGTCTACTGATGATGAATCGACGATATAGTAAACTAACTAACTGAAAAGTAGGTGAAAGGCCGTCCATGCGTGCGGTAAAAACACTATTTAAAGGAAACTTCAATGAAAAACAGGATTTTGTTGGTAAGAAAGATTCGAGTATCGTGGAGTTATTATATCGTTTGCAAGAAAAAAATTTCAAGGCCACGGAAACTGTTTTTCATAACTGACGGTAAGCAAGGAGCTTCTCTGTGAATGAATGAACTGAGGTACATCGGTGTAATTTGTAATTAAAATTACATAACGAATTTTAATCTAAAATCTAATGCCCATGCGCAAGGTCTGGGAAGAGATCAGTGTCAAGTACGAAAATTTAGCAGAGATATTGAGTCAAAACTTATTACAAACATTTCGAATGAACATTTAAGCGCATAATGTAAACAAAGTACTAATTGTAGGCCCATTGATGAGCTCACAATTGTTGTTCGTGAGTTTCGCGCACCCTATAATAAATAGTTTCCGCAAACATTTTGTATCATTATGTTCGAGTAATCTATTGAATTACTTTTAATGTTTTTTTTTTTTTTCATTTTTTTTCATTTTTGTGTAAAAACCTGATGTACACGTAATGTGGAATAAAATGTGCAAAGTTTATGGGAATATGTGTATGTGTATGCGTTTGCTTTCTTTATAAGTATAAAATTGATTCATTTTAAACTGATTAGATAAGGATAATATTTACATTCAGTAGATATACATATATCTACACGCATCCGTACAAGTAGTTATTGGTAGTCAAAGCAGTGATTAGTAAGTAAACGGTTGCTTTAGTTAGGTACTTAAAGGTGATACAAATAACACAAACATATTAAGAAATTAAGACTTAAATAAATATGGATACATGACCAGTGCGGAAGCATATGTTAATTAAAGGGAAATTTATGAGAAATTTTTACATAATTGAAATGCATAGGTTTTTCAATCCCAATAATTGAGCCTATTGTCATATATAACTTAAATGAATATATATGATCGATTTAGCTGCACTATTCGGTTTGTAGGTGTCCCTAGGTGAATCGGTCGGTCACTTTTACATAAGTCAAAGATGCGATTTTGCTAAATATTCCTTTAGATTGTCGTATAGGGTTTGTTAAAAAAGCGTTTTCGTGAACGATTTGCCTCCGTCCTTCAAGCGTTTGCTTGCATTCAAATCATCGAATATATAGCTTTTTCTCTCTTTGTTCACAAAAGTCATATTACTCATCAACCAACTAATTATTTCCGCTCATCAATTAATTTGTTGTTCAAAAACTTGAACTGAATTCTCAAAATCATTTAAGCAATTTTAGCTTTAGTTGCGGATATTTTGTAATAGGAGTAAAACGTGGAGGATCGAATTGTGTATCTTTAAAAGGCAGGCTACCTAAGCATAAACGTTATGCCACTACTCAAGTGTGTCGTAGGTGTTGGGCCCACCCCCTTCTTCACCCATAAGCATCTAAATTCTTTGCTGTAGCTGGTGAAGAGTCGCTAGAGACAAGATCTGTAATCTTCCACCAACATTTGGCAAATTCGAATTGTCGTACAAACTTGGCCGTGTATATGGAGTGTAAAGTGTGTGCAAAATTTTGTCCGCCGTTTCATTTTTTTTATAAGTTGACACTAATTTGTGGTACAAAGATGTATTAAGTTTGTGCTGATGTATGCAACATCAAGAAGGATTTGGAATAGATTCATCTTTTATTAAACGGATCGCTTCAGATCACTTTACAATCAATTTTTGAATCGATTGAGGGTTATCTGCCCCTCTGTACCGTCTCGTCTTCTTTTTGGTCTACAAACCGCAATTTTTGAGATATTTTGATGAATTTTGGTACACCGGTATGTTTTGGCGCAAGGGAATGGATCGGATCGAATCATTTTTTCGACAAATTGCCGTATAACGTATTATTTTGAAATTTCCGTATCTGAATAATTGTGATGGGTGGTGTGGAATATTTAATGATGGGTTGTGGCCCACTAAAATTTTAATGCTGTAACAAAAAATATCAGATTCAATTTTCGTTCAAATTTTGGGCCTGAATGGCCGAGAGGCAAGACTCTCAACTAGCAACTCAATGGTCGTGGCTTCAAATCTCAAGTACGGTAGAGTTTCTAATCAAGCCGAAAGTCTTACATGCTAGTGCTAGTGCCATATGCTTTAGTCTTGCAATGTGTTCGCTCGCTATAATAATAATAATAATAAAAATAAAAATAATAAAAATAAAAATATATAGTCATTATTTTACTTTTTTTTTCGATTTGATGGCACTATTTTTGACATCTATTCACATTTTCATGTCAATATAATCAATCGATTCTTGGACGATTTGCAAGTATTTCTGTATTATGTGGAAAAGTGCATTTTTTTCGAATTTTTCTACGTTTGTGAGCAGCCATGATTTCTGACTACCAGGACGTCATGAAATGCATTATTGCGGATCTGTGCATACGATTAGAAAAGAATCGACTGATCGAGCAAATATCTTGTAAAAGATCAACCAGCACACCGGAAAACACCGCGCCAAGGCCGTTGGAAAATCAAAGTCATTTGACAGTTGGCAGTTTTCATTGACAATCGCGATGTCATACGTTAGAACATTTAATAAGGAATACTATTTAAGTGTTAGGAACGCCGGTGAAGGCGATGAAATTGAAATATTGAAGTGTAAGTAAATTGCGTTCATATTTGTTTTGATCGTATTAGTGTCTTAAGTCGTAAACTTTTTTGGTCCTGTAACTTCAATAATATTCCTAATATGATTAAGTCACTTATTGAAATGGAAGATTCAATGGACACGGCCATCGGTCATTCTCATTTAAATCATTTTCTTGACAATTCAATCTACTGTAAATCTACTGTATATTCTGTAAAATTCCTTATGGTTATTGCCATAATTGCGGCTATAACATTAATATATAGCACGACTTTTTTACATATATTAACGCATTTATATTTTCATATTTATTTTATTAAATATTTATATAAACATTTCAATTTGCGGAAAATTATCACTTTTTATACTCGTTAACACATGAGAGGTTATATTAGCTCTATATATGTTACGTTCATATATATACGTATACGTATGATGGAAGAAGGTTGTCATTGCATACGCACACAAGTTAAGTTGGAGTGAGGAGCGTGAAATTTTAAATTGATTTGCATTTGATTTGTGTACCCGATCATTATCACTCTGTCCATTAAGTTTCTTCTTCAATTTATATATCATTAGCCGTCCGTCCATTTGTCCGCTTTTCATCTAAATATTGATTGATTCGGTGTTTTTCTTAGTGTCACATGTTTATCCGATATTCATCTATTTTCTTCCTTTTTTTCACCCGACATATGAATCCATCCATTCGTACACTTGTTCGTGTCCTCTACGTTTGTTTGTCCGTTCAGTTGTCTTTTTGTCTGCCAAATTTTATATAGAAAATGGAACGGTTCGTAGCCTATATATATATATAACTTATTTTACATAAACATACAAACACACACACCCACCCACACACATTATATATACGCATATATATATGCGCGCCTATCGGTAATAATTACTCTAGTAAATATATATTTGTTAGTGTGCTTATGTTGATCTCGTTAATTTTTGTTATTTCATTGCCTTAACAGATGACGTTGCTTCATTTTTATTAAACGACTAGTGTGTGATGTCATTATTTTAAATCACGTTTTATTTTATGAATTTTTATTTACAATTAATTTTTATGTTTATTTGTTTATTTATTTATTTTTTCTTTTTAAGATTATCGGATAGATAACCGAAACACTGTCAATCTGGTTAATTGATTTTAAATGAACCATAAAGATATTAATATAAATATGCTTTGGCATTATAGTGTTATTGATAATGTTTTGTATTTTAATCGATTGAGTCGTTTAACGTTTCTATTTGCTTTTTTTTTTTTTTTTTTTTTTTTTTTTCTGTATACACATTTTAGAGATAATCATCTCACTTAAAAGTTTAAACATTTCAATGAACAGTTTATAAATATAATTATTTAATTAAACAATAATTGCAATTAACAAAAGTCAAATAATTATATATATGTAATTAAACTATCAGTTCATCATGTTATTGCGTATATGGGTGGGTGGGTTCACAATTGGATTCAATTACATTTGAAAGGTTTTTTTTTTTGCATAGATATTTTACGAATATCTCAAATTTCTTTACCAATTTTTCACAAACTAGCGTCAAATTGCGGTCGTTACACGCGCCTCAATTGCTAGATGAACAATTAAAAATTTTTATGGAATTAATTATTAAAATTATCAGCGTATCATATATACACTTTGCAATCGTTACCGTGCGAATAAATTAGCGAAATGCAAGGATCTCAAAAGACTATAGCAATTGTGACGCGTGAATATTTTTTTGGAAAACTTGATTTTATCGATTACGCATTGTTCACACTTGTTAGGGGCACTTATTCTTTTTTTTTTTTTTTTTTTTGGAGCAGAAATTGGAAGCACATTTCATATCTTTCAGATGCGATTGATTTCAACAAAAACGCTGAGTTGGTCATACAATTGTCTAAGGAACTGAGTAGTAGCAAGTATTCCCCGAGGAGAATCCTTTTTGTCTATCCCGCATCGAAGTAAGAGAGGAAACGTTTGAAACGTCCAGAATAAAGTTTCAGAGAATCCACAAATTTTATATATGTTCCTGATCAGCATAAAATTCTGAAGCTATGTAAGCATGTGCATCTATACGTCTATGTAATGTCTGTTGTAGACAGTCTTCTGGCTGCACAAATGAAGTTATCAACTTCGAATTTGGTAAAAACGCTATTCTTGTTCTTGCATGCGGGTCGGTATTGAAATTGGGCCAAATCGAACGAAGGACACGCCTTGTAACGCGTAGAAGCAAACTTCGAAAATAAAGTATACATAAACAATTCATGGCCAGTTTCAAATTTCGACTTCACCTAAGCAGGTGTCTGTTTGCCCAGCGAAAATGAAGAGACATCGTCAACCAATTTGTATAAGAATTTGGAATTAACCTAAACTTTTCAAAGGACACGCCTACAACGCACACACATAACTCTACTATAAAATTGTTAATTTTGAAAATAGAAGAAATCAATACTGCCCCCACTTCACATTAGAGAGCATGAGAATTTTCTTCTTTTGTCTTTTTTTGGCGGTAAACGGTGTTGGGTATCAAAAGATTCGATCTCGACCGAATTCAATTTTCTTACTGCTTGCATAAAAACCTTGGCCAATTTCAAATGCGGAGTGCACCTAAGTATGCCCGATTGTTCGTCGGCCCCTTTCGTCCGTCTGCCCAATCGTGTAGTATTCCTAGTAAATATTCTCTTGCTCGCAAAAATGAAAATATCGATTACGAATTCGGAAAAGGATCAAAAGGAATGTCTACAATCCCTGCACGTCTATGTGACAAAAACTGAGAAAACCTGTGCTTTTTGTGTTTTTTTGCTCGTTCCTAATAATGGACAACACATACACCATATCCATATCTACTTTTCGTCTGAAAATAGAAAAAATCCGCCGCGCCCATCGACTATTATAGAGTATGAAAATGTACTTCCTTTACTTTTTTTTTTTCACCTTTTTTAGGATCACCGTGATGGGTATACCAGATACGGTCACGATCGAGTATAATTTTTTTTTTTTTTTTTTTTTTTTTTTTTTTTTTTTTTTGTAAACAAAAATGAAAAATTAGAAAATTTTTTTTTACAATTTGTAGGAAACTTATCATTTTATTACTATCACTTCAAGGAAAAGTCCTTGCATTTGCAATCAAATCATTTCATTTTGTCACTGTTCATTTCAATCGATTCGAACGATTCGATTATATTTGATAGGCACATGCGTTTTTCAATGTAACACCAGTTCAGTTATTTATTTTGTTTAATATATTATATGCATTTTTATTTATTATTAAAAACATTTAGAGAAGAAAAAATTATTTTAATTAATCATATAAGTCATAATAATTAATTTGCTGTATTGTAATAATTAATGCGTTTTTTTTATTTTTATTTTTTTTATATATATTTTTTTTCATTACTTCCACACAGAAATATTCACGTTTTATTGAATTTACCTGAAGGTTACGTTAGGCATATTGTTTGATTGTTGTTGGAGGTAAATTAAAAAAAAAAAAAAAAAAGAAAAGATAAATTATTGTTTGTTTATAAAGATATTATTTTGCCATATTTGCCTAAATACAAATAAAACTACGTAATTTTTTTATTTATTTATTTATTTATTTATTTATTTTTTTTTTTTTAATATTTATAATTTAGTAAAGCTCTTATGAACTTTATCCGGCTGCTCCTTATGCTTGGTGCAGTGCGATTCAGTCAAATAGTCGGAGTATTTTAAACTGAATAAATGTTAAAACAGACGTTGATATTTACCCAAGACGTCAATTGTTTAATTCATTTTTACTCTTTTTCAGCTTTTATTCCATTCAAATACTGGTGCTGTGTATGGTGATCTTATCAACGTTCTAAATACAGATAGATATTAAATGTGAATGAAACAAGTTCTCATACTCGAACTGTCATTGCTGACAATTGTTGAAAGGTGTGTAAATGCCTCTGTGCGGAGAAGAACTTCACACCGCTATACTATTATCAGAGCATTTAGGTACGGCATATTAAACAGGTGCTCGACAGCACTTGATTATCTATAAACTTTAATATTTATGATCGTTAATATTAAATAATATAATATAATAATAATGTAATATTTTTATATTGTTGTAGATTGTTGTGTGAAAAATTGTCGTTTGGAAAGATCGTTTGAAACTGAATTATAGTTAAAGCCTTTCATATATGTGCATATTATGCTCTTATATTCCTAAACTTTTTTATTCACTCTTATAACATTATTCTCTTTCTTTCTATCACTCTTATACTATATTTCCTTATATCCTAATACGCTTATATACTTATATTTTTTATTGTAACACTCTTATGCTATTCTACCTTTTTACTTTTGTGTCTTTAAGGTCCATCATCTTATATCCTTATATTCTTATATATTATGCCCTTACACTTATATGCTCTTATGCTTTTATTTTATTGTACTCATATGCTCATACAATATTATTCTCTTATACTCTTATGCTCTAACTCGCTTTTACTCTTACACTTTTATCGTCTTATATTCTTACACATTTACACTCTTATACTTTTACACTCTTATACTTACACACTATTATAATTTCATACTATTATGCTTTGCATCTTTACATTAACTATTCTTTTACTTTTATATATATTCTTTTGTGTATATACTCTTTATATTTATTTGTATATTTTTGCATACTCTTGTATTCTTATACTTCTTTTTATACTCTTATACGCTGTCTCTCTTACTCGTCTTATACCCCTTTATAGTATTACACTCTTTCACGCTCTCACACTTTTATATGATTATTCCCTTATACATCTTCACATTTATACCGTTACAATTTTATTTATACTTTTATACCCTTATATGCCCTTATCATTTTATATTTTTATACTCATATATATTCATATAACCTTATACTCTCGCGATCTTGTTTGTATTCGTCCTTCCTTCCTACACCCTTGTGCTTATTTAGCCTCACCTTCTTATATTCTTATACTTTTAAGAGTTAAAAATAAACCAAATGCTCTTTGAGACGCTTGGTGCTTATTGCTTGGTGCTATAACCGTGCGTGCACGATAACGGTTTGTTCTTCCTTTTGTTGTGCAGTGACGATAGAGGAAACTTATATTTCTTAATCGTTTGGCGAAATATGAAGTTGTTTTTCTACGATAGCTATATCTATACCTTTAAATGTGCATACAGGTTTCCTCGATCTATTTGAGAGCTTACTTGACAGATAGTTGAAGTTAAAGCTAGTTGGAGTCAACAAATGTACGGGATAGTGTTAAGCTCAGCTCTTTTATTATATCGTGATATTAGAAAAATTCATTTAAATTGTAACTACAAATGTAAACGATCGTTGCATATTCGCTGCAGGCGAACTTGTCCAAAGGGTAGTCCATAATTTAGTTATTCAAAATTATTTCTAGATTTTTACTCAATTGCGTTTCTCTGCTCCTAAGCTATTACCATAGTTACAATTTTAAATTTCAAGGAGAAAAGCATTGCCACTGCATTGCATTGCACTGTAAAATTTGTATATGAAAACGATTTAGAATTAAAATATGGTTTCAGAACAATTTCAACAATTTAAAAAAAAAAAAAAAAACAACAGACAA
>CCAG010022368.1:0-10882 GCA_001077435.1 Glossina morsitans morsitans
TAGTTGATTCTACTTTCTGCAACCTTTAATGAAAACAATTAGCAATGTCAGGGGATTAGCAAGGATTAAGTAAACACTTCTACCGCGTTATTGGCACGGAATGAAGTTTGAGCTGCGGGTTTTCATGTTCCTTTCTATTATTTTCCCTTTACATTTTTATTCATTGGAAAGAGAAGATTATTTTGATAAAAACTGCAACTTCATCTAAACTCTCAACTTTTTAATGGGAAAACTTTTCTTCGGGATTATACCAATGGTTTTCTAATTTATTGTAGGTTGATTTCCAACAATAAAATCACATTTAAAAAAAAGTTATTGCTTGAATGCAAAAGGCTATGCAAAAATCTAAAGAGAATATCAAAACTCTATTGCTGGCTTATTATGGTGATGATGTTTTTCTCCGGTAACTGCGAACATTTTTATGCCTTTCTCCGGTATTACAGATACCTTCATGCAAATGAATGCATAGTTAAACATATTACGTAAGCGTTGCAAGAATTTCTCTGTTTTAAATATTCACCTCAGCTACTAAATCAGATGCTCTATGTTATCATTTCTCTTCTGCGGATTTTAGATGGATGTGTATGCATATGTTCCGTATTTATAAACCAATATTTCAAAGCGTATTGTGAGCTGACAAATATCACCGTGAAGTTTCATAGACGCCGGACGATAGGCTAAATATATCAACGCTTTAATGTACATCTATCTGTCCATTTTTCGTTGAAAACGCCTTTTTTTAGGTGCTTTGATGTATTTTGATCATTACGATTCGAAATGTACCCCACCATTTTCTGCAACTTTTTCCTATCTTTTTGACAACACGACGATACCGTGCCGAAAGAACGATATTGGTTTAGCATCGACCCATTTTCGCACTTCATCAGCACTTCGAGACCGCGTGCCATCCAAAGCTGCATCGATCTGAACAAATGGTAATCAGAAGGCGCTCTGTCCGGTGAGTACGCTGGGTGCGGCACAATTTCCCGTTCGAGCTGCAACATCTCTTGACAACACTTGCAATGTGTGGTCGAGTGCTGTCATGACGGCGTTCAATTTGTTTAACTGACGTCGGTAGGTCGTAATACACTACATTTTGTTAATCCCACCATATGCGCAGAAAACGTTATGACCATGAATATTTCGCTTCGGCGTCGATGTGGATGGCTCCTCTGAACGAAGATATGAGTTTTTGCGGTTGGGATTGTCGTGGTAGATCCACTTTCAATACGCCAAGAAAACTCTTTTTTTTGCTCGGCAATCAATGAAATAGCGTTGTTGAGACGTTTCAAACTGACATTTTCAGTCAATTCGTATGGTAGTCATATTCCCTCCTTTCAGGTATTGTCCATAACACGTAAACGTCTAGAAAAGATTGATCCATCCCATCCCGTCCATCAACGTCTAACTTCTTTGAAAGCTTTTTGAGAGTTTGAGCTGAGCTTTCGTTCAATAATTCTTGCAATTCATTCCTCAGTCCTCGAACAATTTTAGTTCTCCAGGCCTTTCTTTGCCATTGTTATCAAAATCGTCACTTCTAAACCGTTGAAATCAGAAGCGGCAATTGTAATGTGATGGAGCAGCATCGTCATAAACTTCTAAAAGTGTTTGAGGAGCTTTGGCAGCGGATATTTTCAAATCAAACAACGACAGTAATGAACATCGAAAATGCAGTTCTTAACGTTCCACGATTAGCGTGTGTATACAGTGAATAACTCAATAATACTAAATGGAAAACTGTTATTTTATGCACAGAAAGGTCAAAATCATCGAACTGCTACCGAACTACGATAACACAAGTCTTGCAAATACGTTAAGTCACAGAGGTAATGGATGGACTAAAATAGTCTCTATCTATGGATCGAAATGGAATCATAACAAGTACGATAAAGCTTGCCTTGTAATCAAAGAATGGAAATGTCGAAAAATTATGGCAACGGAAGTCCTGATCCGTGAACCGTAAGAAATGATAGATGACAGCATTTCTTTGGCTACCTTTTCCACTTGTTACGATGCTCATCTATAGCACTTTCATTGCGTTTGTCTCGTTAGTGCTGATATCAATGAAATCAATGCTTAATTGACGTCGGGTCTAGAAAATAGCAAAGCATAATGCGTGAAACAGTTGAAGCTTCTTCAAGTTTTTAAAAGAAGTGTAGATAGATTCTATATAGATAATTCCGGTTGAAATTCCCATACCTAACGGAAGAGTGAAGTTAAACGCAACACAAAAACATTCCTCCAAATTGAAAGAAACTTTCCACAAATCCTTGTAAAAATTTATACCACAATATCCAGCATGCCAACGCGGCTAACGAATCATATCATGATGTGTCTCTTAATCACTTATGAGAACGGGAGGAAAAATTAAAATGTTATTGTTTTTGTTTATAGCTTGAATTCATTCATTCATATGGTTACATACATATCATATTACGCACAGGCCATATATTTTTTGATCTTGATTGGTATAAAAAGAAGAAAGCTTCAAAACATAAGAAAAAGTATATTTGTTGACGCACGTTCTGCATAAACTTTGGTTCAGCCCATAACTCTTATACAAGTTATCAAGCGTTTATTGCAGTTATTCTTCTGAAAAGTCATGTATGCATACTTCCTCGCATTTCTGCCCCAAATTTTGCCTCAATTGGGTCCTTCCTGTCCAAGCAAGGCGACTCCTTGCAGACTGTGACACATCATGGTATAATAACACAATTGGAAAGGATTAAATGTGATATCATGACTAAACTTCGCGATTATAAATGCTTTTCCCGGTGGTTGCTAATTTACAGTGAAACAAACAAAATTTCTACATATATATAATATGAAGTAATCAAAATCAGCGAAATCAGCAACTGAATAACTACCATTATTTGTTTTTATACCCCACATCGTTTCTACCACAGGGTATATTAAGTTTCTGCGGACGCATGCAACATTCAGAAAGGGTTACGATAGACCTGTCTTTTGCTATACCGATCGATTCGGAATCATTTTTTCAATCGATGTAAAGTTGTCTGTCTTTTCGTCCGTCTGATGCATGGCCTGTAAGTTACAGTTTCATGATTATCTTGGAGACGTGTTCAGGAGATGACCAACTCCCCATTGCAAAATTATATTTGCAATATAATATTTTCCATTTTTTGGAATGGTACAACAAAAATGCAATCGCGGACGATTCTACACATAGACTTAATCGATTTAGAATCCTAAACTTGTCTTGAGGATCACATGTGTTTTCTGTCAACAAGCGCAATAATAGTGCGAAAAAAGTCGGGTGCTTCTCAGTACGTTTATCAATCAGCGCTGGCATACGTTCATAAATATGTACAGTTACGCGAGGGCTTATCTTCGGGAAAGCATTTTTTCATATTCTTTTCTTTTCATTAGGAGTATTTTAAACTAAAAGCTTAGTGTGACTTTAGAATCGAAAGCTATATTGACTTTTTTTTTTTAACCAGGTCTCAGTAATGAGAACATTTTCCACTAAGGCTTAATGAGTAAAAATAGAAAAAAGAAAGAAAACAACTTACGTTTTAAAAAAACAAAAATCATTTTAAGATGGAAGAATGAAAACTTTTCACACTCTGTTGCGGACATTGGTTACCCCTTACTGCCTATTGTATCCAATGCTTAGTTGCGAGAAATTTAATTAGCTTAAAACGTCAAAGCATTCAACAACAATTGCTCTCGTAAATGTGTTCACTATACATTTATCTAACCATAGCAACAATTAGATATTATCAAAACCATTACAATATTGTTTCGTTTGGTATACGCGGTCTTACGCTCTCAATGTTGGATACTGCGGTAATAGCATCAAAGACAATTAGCGATAGCTTAACAACATTGGCACACGTGGTTAATCACTACTGTATGGCGCAATACATATTTTGAAAGAAATTTAATGTAATGAATATTTCTTTTGAAGGCAGAGTGTGAGACGAAAATGGAAGATTAAGCACAACTCTGTCCAAAAAATGAAAGAAATTATACGATTCGGTTGTTATCGTTGCATGGCTTTAAACTTTAAAGCAAAGCTGAATTTTCATTTGATATTAAATTTGCCAGTTACTTGTGGGATATAAATTAATATGTGATGGCAAATTATATCTACTGATGCTACTGATGCCTCTAATGATGGACATAATTGCAGTCTAGGAAAGGTTACAACTTCTCAACTTCATTGTTATGGAGGCGTCTATATAAAAATTATAGATGGTCACATCACGACTGTGCTTTCAGTTCTGTTACGTTTGAAGTAAATAAATGATTGAATAGATAAGTGATGAACTGATGTATAGAATTTTTATATTCAATGCAATCATTCCGATAAGCGAACATTCCAATATACTAAGGAAAATTTGGATAGACATTAATTATGACCCTTCAATTTCAGGTTATATCTGCGACCAAGTGCTTTTAAAATGAATGAAATAAATTCGCATTAAATTAAAATACAGTCGACGGCGACAGAATTCCTTGGCGATTTTTAGGGAAAAGTTATTTCAATGAAATAAATAAAACGCGATAAAAGTAGCTAGTAGTGTAATGAGGAAAGATGACCGCACGAACTGGAAAATGGCACTACCCTGTAATCAAACTAGGAAGCATGCGCCGTGTTCGAGGAGGAGTTACGAGCAGAGTTCATGTAAGCCAAACTTTCCCTCTCTATTCCAATATTTGCGACAAACCTCAAGGGGACATGTAATGGAGCAACCAAATTCACTCCGGCTGCAAAGCAAATCTTTGGCCAATCCCAGACTTACATAAGGCTTGTTGTAGGCCAAGACCTATGATCTAAAAAAAATAATGAATGTTTTGTTGTATTCGAGAGAGCCACATGTCCACAGGAAAAGATGAAATAGTGTAAAAGCAGGAAACTTGTTGTCAAGGGGGACGAAATATTACAACTTTTTCTGCAGCAACGCACCGGTTTTCTGCCGAATTGCGAAATGAATTCCAGATTTGTTGATGAAATCTGTTCCATGTGGTTTTTTAATGTAAGAATTTAGGTATCAGCAGTGGGACTTAAAATCCAATAGACGCTATAATTGCTAAAGTTTTAATAATAAAAATTATTTTAAAGCTTGCTGTGCATAATTTACAAAAACTCTGCACATTTTTTTACATTTTTTTTTTTTAACACATAAAAGTTTCACAACATTTTTTAATTTTTTTTCTATATTATATTAAGCATTTTACCCGTAAGTACACCAGATCATACATGGTATGCATTTACGCATATGTAATGAGAAACCAGCACACAAACGGTTTCCTTTGGGTAACATTTAATTTCCGTTTTTGCTTGGATTGGGAAACACTTTGATAAAAGTACAAAGAAGAGCGTAATGTATAACAACAAAATGGTTATTATGAACCCCATACCGGGATTAACAAAATATGTAACAGTAAACACATTCCCAGTAGGATTATCGACATAGGTTCATAAAATAACAGGGCCATCGTTGCAAAATACCATCTCTCCCTATTAATATGTTAGATTGACCGGAAAGTTATTCACCATGCATCATATAAAGTTTCTGATATTAGTATGAAATTGTTCATTTAGTGAACTTATGCCAGCATATCTTTGTAAGTAACCAAAGGAGAAGTTATGATTACGGCGAACTCCTCTTCCCGATAATCTTCTTCCTAATGTTCCTTTCTTTTTGCAAATCAATCTTGACCTGAATTTTTATTACTAAAGGAAAATTTACGCTTTTTGATTAAAAATCAAAAATACTTATATAACAACCAGCACTTATTAAATTAATTATTTATCCCAAAAGTGTAAATTCTTGAATCAAGGTAAGACGGCGGATACAGTAAAAACTACCACAAAGTAAAAGAACTACATTTTCATGCTCTATAGTATGGGGTGGGCGAGTGCGTTTTTCTATGTTTTCAAAATTAAAGTTTTTGTCGTGTGGGCGTATCCTTTGAAAAGTTTAGGGCCCTTTCAAATTCTTTTGCGAACTTGTATGTGATATCTTCTTTTTTGCCAACGGGAGAACGCTTACCACAGATGCTGTATAGTTGTACTGGCGATCACGTGGACAGACAAACAGACGGTTATGTTTAGGTGCACCCCAAATTTGAAATCGGCCAGGAAATTTATAAACCTTTTGGGGTTTTTGCAGCTGGTCTCTGCGGGTTACAAAGGTATTGAAAAAAACAAAAAATTTTATACACTCTAATTTTGGGTAGGAGTGGTCAATTTTTCCCATGTTTGTACGGGTATTGTGGAATAACCCATACAATATGTGCTCAAATTTTAATATTTGTCTGCTAAAGTTTATAAACATTGAGCAAAACAATTAATTTTTTTTTCTTGTAAAAAAACAAAGGAGATCTTACTTTAGTTAGTACTGTGGACGTGTTCTTTAACCGATTTGGCTCATTTTAAATACTAATCTGCGGGCAGGAGCTTCCAATGTTTCTGGCAAATTTGAAGTCAATACATTCCACAGATGGACAAGCGGACAACCAGCCAGATCGATAGATGGACATGCTTCATCGACTCAGAATTTGATTATGATCAAGAATACTTTGTGGGGTCTCTGATACTGCCTTCTGGAAGTATACTTCCTCCTGGTTTTGACATATCCCCGTCCTTCCGTGATGGATATAAAAAGAACGCTGCGAATAATGACCATTGTAATGGTTACTCCTTCTAAAAAACTTACATGCTAGTGACTATAGGAAAAAAGATATAAATACATTGAAAACACATGTAGTAGATCTATTCAAAAAGGACATTTTTTTTATTACTTTGGAACCAGAAAGAGAATATATACACGTGCATAAAAATATATATACTCGTACTCATGTATTTATATATACTTGCGCGGATGCCTACATTTAATACAATCATAAATACATTATATTTTATCTAAATAAAAAACACTATAGAACGTTGTTCACGTGTAAAAGATAAGGAACTGCATGCCCATATATATATAAGTTTACTCACGAACGTACATTACACGACCACGCGCCCTCATATTTACTAATAAGAACAATACAAGCTCGTGCACATAGTGAGATATGCATACAATATAGTAAAGCAGATGTGTCAGTCAACTACGATGGTAGCAGAGAGTTTCATATGTATATTTTGATAATTGTCACTCTAAGCTATACTTAAGGGTTATGAAGCTACGGGTTTGAGCAACATTTTAAGTGGCATATAGCAACTAATAAACAGATGGCGTGTTGGAACGAATTCTCAAGTAATCTCACAGAACAAATTTCCCTTCGTATAAATTTGATAAAGAATATCAGCATCTGTCGTCTTTACTCGAGCATGGGTAGATGAATGAATTTCAACCTAAGCTCGTATGATAGTAAAATTAATTTCAGATGCGAACTCCAAAAGCAGACAAGGACAGAATAAGAAGTTGGGCTGAATAGATTCAGGAAGATCAACATAACATTTATAAGAGGTTGCGCACACTATAACTATGTTAAGCCGTAGCGTAGGATAATTCGCTGAATAATCAAAACATGCAACCGGTACAGCCGCAGAAATAGCGTATGGAAGTCCTTCATAAATTCCCATCCTGGAGAACATTGATAAGCTTAGAGCAATCTGTTTTATTAAATAAAAACTTGTATTTATAAGTGAACAATTGTGTGAACAATCGATTATTGAAGGTTGCGAACAACGTTCGATAGTTGACGATTTGAGGTAACACAAAGGGTCAATACGTGAAATCACCAAATTGGTGGCCTTAAATAATATCAGATCCACTAGCTTCCCATTCACACCGTGAACAGTGTTCGCTTGATAAAGATATGATTCGCAAGCTATATCAAAAAATTCTATAAATATTAAAAGGCAAGTGAGAGGAATGAGGGGCCCAAGCTCTTCATTTGAATTCAAAACTGCATGAAGTAAATTAGAGTTCCATAAAAATAGAATCGTGTCGTGGACTTTTAAGCACCTCATAAACATTTTATTTAACTGAAGATGTTCAAGCCATACAGAAACGTTGAAATCAGGAGATCTTTAACAGGAATCAATCCTCTATTTGCACTAATAATTTCTATTCTTCGAAGCCTCAGTCGAACTTTCCACGGACACAGTAGACACTATCGAAGCAGATGAAGAATTTAAATCAAGAATGTACCGCGATACATGTAACCTCTTAGAAAGAAATGCGGTGGGCAAACGTTTAAGAAGCTGGCTTTGAGGCGATCAAGGTAATATATAAAATAATCGCGCAGGGACGAAGATATGTATGAACACTGTGCGAAGGAAAAGCAGACAGACAATACACAGACTTGCAGGAATGCATAAGTTAGAAAGGGCACCTCTGGATTCAGACCAAATTACGTCACAACCGAAATAATTAGATCGCCTATATTTGAATAGACAAATGCTTGCAATTTATTTAGCCTATATAATGTTTCAATTTCACTTCGCTTACTAATTCCGTTTGTGTGCGGTTATTGGAATTGAAACGACGGTTGCTGTCGTTGAGCATACACTTGTTGCTGGGATATTGCTGTCGGTGTTATCGTTTTCGTAGTTGCTACTGTTGTGCTTTATACTATTTGTGATATTGTTGCTAAAGTTAATTCCGTTTTTAATTAGTTTGTGGCTAAGAATTTTCTTGCGTTGTTACTTTGCTGTTTCAATTGCTGTAGTTTGTGTGGCTTGTTGATAGATTGCATTAATTGTCTTTTGATTTATTGAGTTTTCTGATTTTGAAAATTTTGCTTTTTCAATTGGTATTTTTCTTTTATGGTTTTACTTTCCGTCAGCAGATTAGCTGCTTAATAAAAACACCGTTGGGAAGAAAACATTGGCAAGTTTGTTGTTTTTGCACATAACAGTGTTAGCGCTAGGGTTTTAAATACACGCAAATAGAGATTTTGTTAAAATTTGCGTAAGTTGGTTCCCCATATAACTTTCTTGATCAATTTTATATGTGTTCCAAGTAAAAAGATTAATCGTTGATGGTGAACACAAAGAAAAACACAATTTACTTCAAAATTTCAATTTATTAGCACAAAGAGAAAAATTTTTCGGTTGCATATGGACTTTTAAAGTCAATTTTAAACAATTAAGTTTTTCCGATTTCCGTTAAGCACATGCTAGTGAAGCAAGGCCTCGGCAATACGAAGAATGCGGTAAAGTATTGCAGCTCAACTCTCTCAGTGTTTACTGAATCTTTAAAAGTACGTGCTGGATTTTATTACCTGCTATTGCCGTGCTGGGAAACAAGCCCTTTTCTGGTAAACAAATATGGAGTTCTTTTCTTAATTGCAAACTTTAACCGCATCAATTGTCAGCAATAAAATAGTAGAGATTGGCATGAATCGTCTGGCCAGGTTGGAGCAGCTCATGATGGATGCTTCTCTTTTAATCCCGCCAAATGCAAAGCATAATCGTACTTGAGCTCATTTCAGACTTTGCTGCTGTTTGCTTAGCTTCACCCATCTCGTACTATGAAAGATATTTAATGAAGAGACATTATTTTCCTACGTATTTTCCTCCTTTTCACTGCCCACATCGTTTCAAATGGAGCTCTAGTTCGTTTCGTCTCAGGAGCGATTGACAGATTGAATTTCGGTCCATTAACTTTTTCATTGAATCTGTTTTCTTGTCTCTCAGTGGTGTTATAAGAAGAAGTTTCTCTTTTCAATTTATTTTGTAAACGATTTGTCGGCTAGAGCGCTGTAGATCTTTACGGTAAAAATTCCCACGGCGAAAACAATCGAACTAATTGGGGTTTGAAAAATTATCTTTACCACACATATTACGAATTCTTGCACAAGTCTGCAAAGTCATTTTGTGAAAGGACATTTTCTCATATTTTCAAAAGCCGATTGTTTTTGGTTGAATTAACATATGTTATAACTTTTTTTATGATATGGCTTGGGCGAGAGAATATTATCAATGTTAGGCGACTCTAAAGCATTGTGATGTTGTAAAGGAAGTTTCTCGCCTCAGCTTAGTCGACTTTTAGAAAAAAGATCCACTTAACGGAAAATAGAGCAAAGAAAACTATTGAAGGTATGTGCGTTACTATATGTTCGTTATTTGCCTGTTACAACCCCGATCTCCGTTCTCTGCCATATGCTTGTCTAAGATTACTTATTGGGAGCTCTATTCTGTAAAATAGAGTGAAATTAGTACTGTAGGGTATAGATTTAAACTGGAATTACTTCGTTTGAAAGCACTGTTGGTTAGCTGTATGCAAATATATAAAATACCACACTAAGGCGTATACTTCCGTGGCGCTTCAAACAGATGTTGATTTGTGTCAAAAAAAATTGAAGTTTTCAGAAAATTTTATTTTTCCTGATGAATTCAAAGGATACCGCGGCTAAATTCTGACGAGTGATAAACAGTGGATGCACTACAATGTCCTTGGTAGAGAGTTTGCGAACCAATAACATCAACGGTGAGTCTGAATATTTCTGATGACCCTATTTGAGGGATCAACTAGGCGTGGTATATTCAAATTTTTTCCAACCAAACGAAACCATCCCTAAGGAATACTACGTCCAATAATTGATGCGATTGTGCCAAAAATTGGCTTAATGTACCAAAAGTCATGATATCGGGAGTTTATAAAATGAAGGAATCGGCTCCATATAGAAAAACACGCTCAGGAAAGGTTTTTAGTTGTAATCTGGAATGCGCAACTTTTCCCGCTATTATCAGTTGGTGTGATCTCTTCCGACTACGCTGGTTTCAATTGTTTGCCTATTTATCTACCTACCTACTAGTTACCTATTGTTTGCTTCAACGGTGCTTCAATTCTTAAGACGACGCAGGAATGTGGGTTTGAATTCGAAAATTGTCTGAAAGATGGCAAGAAGTCGTTGCTAGTGATTGGTCAATATATATACATATATATAATAA
>CCAG010022373.1:0-23286 GCA_001077435.1 Glossina morsitans morsitans
AATCATACATTTTATATACTTCTAGCACTTAATTAAAGACTTGTCTTCACTTGAATATTTGGCGTTTAATTTAGGGGCAACAATAATGGCAGCAGCCTCAAATGCTATTAAATTAAAATTTCATTAATAACACATCGATTATAATGTCAACAGAACTGAACGCTACCTTTAGGCTAAACGCTGTTGATTACTTATTCATTTTTTGTGTGCGTGTGTGTGCACATTGTTGGCATTAGTCATTAAGCAACGCAGCATATTCTACAGCGAGGCAGCGAGATAAAACAGCGTCAGCAACATTGAGGAGAAATCACCAACGTGGCTAAAATGATTGAGAACCATTAAGAAGAAACTACCGAAATTTGTATGTTTTCTTTCATTTCATAAAGGGAATGGAAATTATTAAACAGCAACACACAGTGAAATGCAAAATCCAAAGTTAAAATAAAATAAAGGGAAAAAAAGAACATAAGAAAAAACATGGCTACGGTAATAAAGTTATTAAGTTGGACCCTTATTATGATGTTTAAATTTTAAACTGATTGCAAATTAAGTGCATGAAGTTTCGCGAAAGTGTTACACATACATGGATACTTGGCAAGTATGCGTATGTTTAATGTTTATATGGGTTTTTTTTTTTTTTTTTTTTGCTTTTTTTCTGCTTGTCAAGCAACAGAAACAAAGTCTGGATCTTTGTTTTGCATGATGCATGATGACTTTCTGGAAGTTATTCGTAGTGAGAAAATATTGTTATTAAATTATAAGCGCACGCATATGAACATTATAATGGAAAATTGTTTAAACAAAACAAGCAAGTGCAAGGTGCAAGGAAGCAATTTCATATAATTGCCACGAATCATGTTAATCACACTTTTTACAATGCACGTGAGACAAAATGGGAGATACTGCTGCTCCTGCTACATATATAAAAGCATGCGTTCACTGATGTGTGTGTGTGTGTTTTTTTTTTTTTGTTTTTTAAATGCTAAGTACGGGTGCGGCAAGAATGTCTAATGGCAGAAGCTGTGAGGCGCCCCAAGTCAACTAATGAAGTCTTCGACATTAGAAGTTACTTTCAGAATTTTATGATCTATAAATAATGACATGGATGATAAAGACATATAGTTCGAATAATACGTCGTCCGGAGAACGCACGCTCAGAATTTTATGATCTATAAATAATGACATGGATGATAAAGACATATAGTTCGAATAATACGTCGTCCGGAGAACGCACGCAAACCATCATTACAAAAAGAAAGTAAATTTAATTGGCGACGTCATTAAAATTACATAACATTTCTCTACTCAGTTTACTTTTAAGAATTATGTCTAACAAAATCTTGAAAAAGTTAAAGAAACTTAAGAAGGAAGGAAGGTTAAGGAAACTTTGGAGATAACAACATATGATATAATGATTCTATAAAGATTCTTAACAATTAGATTAAGAAATTAAAAGAAAGGAATCGCTATTTGGCTTGCGAAAAGGCGAACAAGCGTGGCTCTCATTTGATTGGCAAAAGCTTTTTTTTCTTTTTTTGTAATAAATCCTCAGGCGTTATCAGTTTTCGCGCAAAAAACTCTAGCGAAATTTTATATCTTGATCCATTCTCCATATAAAGGATACGGTAATAAAAGAGCACATGAATTTTGGTTTCACTAGTGATTCAAAATTTCCGCCATTTTACTAAGCACATATTTAAGGATTTCTTTGGAAACTTTTTACGTATAAAATACAGGCCCTTTTGTCCATAAACCATTTGCTTCAGGGGTTATATGGCAGAAATAATGGAAGAACAGAAGTAAATGGAAATGATCATCATCCACATAGCAAAACATTAAGTTCAAGGTAAAAAAATTAATGAAAGTCATCCGGTTATACCATCCGAACGAAACAGGGAGATGGTGGCCGTAGCTTAGTGGGTGTGTCCCACTTGACTTGCTATAGCTACGACCAAAGTAAACACTGCCACATTTGAGATTTGAAACAGTCACGAATGACGTGGTGGTCGCCGGCCTGACCTGCTCGGCTGCTCAGGCGAACAGTAATGGCAGGATTTTCGGAAAAGTTCGATCCAATTACGCCGCTAATGCGAAACCCATGGGGACTCTCATACTTTGCAGTTTGAGAGATTATCCGACTAATTCTCTATTTTGTTTAAAAAATTATGGATTGGTTCATCAATTTCGAAACCTCAATACGGTCGTTCTAGTCTGTACTTGCCAAGTGTCACCGGCATGCCAGTATGTATGGTCACGCTTTAGAAGTGTCTCGAAATTTAAACTTCTCGGGGTTGGTAGATCTGTTTTAAGAAGAAAGCCTCGTGCAAAACCGGCTTAACGCATTTGAAAGAGCTTCTAGAAAGCTCTTGAAGTGCTTGAGAGCAAAAAAGCATAAGCTAAAAACTTGATGGGAAATCTCTTTAAAATTTAGTTAAACCAAATTTTGTTCACTATACCGTGTGATGTCATTGAACGTGGCGAACCTTCCCCGCAAACATCCCATTAATATTATCTGTTAACTTATCAAGTGCAATCTTTCCGCGAGAAATATTCTTTCAAAGGAATACTTAAGTTATGAAGAAGGCCAACCTTGTTAAATATGAATTTACTAAAAACATTGCTATTCAAACGCTACGCACACTTATTTATATATAAATATATATATAATAACAACTTTAGGTATTCTTAGTGTTAACGAACTAAAAGTTTTTTTTTTTTTTTTGTAGAAGTGTATATAAAACCATGTAAATATATTTTCGAAGCGACGCAACAACAATAATTGCATCAATTTAATGCAAATGCACTTTACTTTAAATTATGCATTAATCACTAATGCACTTTAGAGCACCTTTTATAGTTAATTACAATAATCATATCGTCGATTTCATTTTATGTAAATTTCTTTCATTATCGTTAACAATTATATTTAAATTTTTTCTTTTTTTAAGTATTTGAAAATAAAATCATTAAATACACAATTCTTTTTTTAATCAATTCGCAGCATAATTCCATTCAATTTATTTATTGAAGATTTTCACTCAATCTCTCCCTCTCTTTCTTTCTTTCTTGGGTATTTGAAGATTTCTTATAGAACATTGGATAGCTGTCAGTAGTTTCGAATTTCTTTGGCCATATAAACTTCCCAAGTAGCAGAACGAATATGTTTGCATTTTCGCCAAAGACTTCATAACATAAGGAAATAGAAGTGTGCCAGAGGTTAGTATAATGCTTGTGACCCTGAGTTCAAGTGAAAGTGAAATGGAATTAAAAGAAAAAATAGATAGAGAAAGAGAGAGAGTTAGAAAGCGGCATGTATCTATGTATTCATTCACATGTAAATTGGATAAAAATCTCTTTTCTTTGTTCTGAATTTTTAAATCTATACATGAACGTGAGACGTACCAGTTATTCTATGTCGAACATAACGGTTAGAACTTTTCGTTAGGTTAGCTCAACTCACTGATTAAACCAAGATTCAAGACGATTTTATTTACTTATATGTCTACTTTAACTTATTTAATCTTGAAAGGTCTTCGCGAGCATTCCATTGGAATGCTTGCAGATTTACTATTTTATAAAACTTAACGCTTTCCACCGCTTGAAGTGTTGAGAATGGCATTCGCTTGAAAATTCTTGCGTATAATAACTTTGTTAAAAGCACCTGGTTTACCCAACTAAAATATTGCTCTGGCATTTAATTGAAATTGGTTCTAAAGTTAAAAGAAAATTTTAATTTAAAAATTTTTATGAATCAAATATATTTAAAAGGTCTAAGGGTTGCTATATATGTTTTTTTTTTTTTTTTTGCATATATTTTGTTAGCTCAACTCACTGATTAAACCAAGATTCAAGACGATTTTATTTACTTATATGTCTACTTTAACTTATTTAATCTTGAAAGGTCTTCGCGAGCATTCCATTGGAATGCTTGCAGATTTACTATCTTATAAAACTAACGCTTTCCACCGCTTGAAGTGTTGAGAATGGCATTCGCTTGAAGATTCTTGTGTATAATAACTTTGCTAGAAACACCTGGTTTACCCAACTAAAATATTGCTCTGGCATTTAATTGAAATTGGATTTAATTGAAATTGGTTCTAAAGTTAAAAGAAAATTTTAATTTAAAAATTTTTATGAATCAAATATATTTAAAGGGTCTAAGGGTTGCTATGTATGTTTTTTTTTTTTTTTTTTTTGCATATATTTTGCTCACACCTTTTAAGAGAAGAAGTGTTAAAAATAACTGCTACCGTTAGAGTTGGAGCCGTAGACAGTGGTGTAGTGAAATGAAAATGAAAGAGGAAAAAAAACCCAAGCATTGAATCGAACACAACTGAAATACTACTGCATCATTAAATTTAATATCGCACTCATTTAATGAAATTGTTGTCGATTTGTTTCAAAAACACTCAAACTGTAACATATACACACCACGCATACCACCGATATGATGCCGTATTATATTCTCAACGTATACATATAGACATGGGTGAGAATGTAAGTATGGCTATGTGCGGTAAGCTGGCCTTCTTTTCTACAAATTCTTTGCATTTGTAATGTTACACTATAAGCTCACTTCTTCTACCCATGGCTATGCTAACCATAGTAGCTAAGATTGTCTAACTGGTTGACGGTTTGGTTTCTTTACTTCTCTATAGTGGTAGAAAATGTTCTGTTAATGTTAATGGTCTTCAAAAAAAAAAAAAAAAAAAAAATTCTAAAAAATTCTAAAAAATTATATGTTTATAGGAGTGTAAAAACTTTTAACTGTTTAAGTACTTCCTTATTAAATTTTACTCTAAGTTTTCCATTCTGTTACTGCTTTTGCTACCATTGCTCCCATGGTTATATGAGCATAAGTTAGTTGAGATGCAGCATAGTGCTCTTAGCTATGATGACAACATCGACAGTTAACATAACAATAACATACATATTTAGTCAAGCAGACGCCTACTCAACGTAATTACAACTCATTGAGGCTTAGCCTCATACAGTGAGAAAAAAAGAAAATTACATGTAATGATAAATGTACCAATGACCACAATTTAAAGCTCAATACTTCAAGTTTTTCGAATAGTAGTTCTTTAAATAACTATTCTTCCTGACTTGAACTTTGCTTTACAACTTTATAAGCTTAACAAGTGAACCATGTCTGATTTTTTGCTAAAGTTTTCGAGAGAACAGTAGCTACCATTTCATGTATAGGGGAGTATTTTAAACTAGTCTCTCTGGTAGGAATTTGTTCACGATCGCATATCAATACGTATACGATCGATACGTATATCAAAAACGTGCTTGCTTCTGTTCTAGTACAAGATTGGTAGCTAACATATCTATATCCTGATTATCCACGCGTATGTTTGATTAGCCTTTCGTTGCGTGATTGGATTCCTTTAAAGGATCTTCTAAGATACGTAGCCCGTTTCGCCCGTTTTCGTTCCTATAAAACCATGTATTATAACTCGATGCTGCAAATTAATGCCGCGGTTTTTGTATATTTTTCCGGACTAATCCACTTGGCTCTGTATATGAACCGAAATCACAAGTGTGAAGTTTGTATAATCGTTAAGTTTTCCTTAACACAACAGAATCACTGCAAGTCATTTTCGCGATTAATAATATGATAATAAGTTCTTTGAAAATTGTTTAGTGCTTGGGAGAAAATGTTGGGAGCACATTTACTGTCGTTGAAGTGTAATCGAAGTAATCCAACGATTGGCTGACAATGCTTGGCAAGGATTAAACTATGAATACGTGTAGAAGTCAGTTTTTGAACGGATCTTCCCAAGCGTATTATGCATACTTTTTCGGTTGACTGTGCATTGCTTTGTTAAGCACAATTGTCTCACTTCTTGTCACCAACAACCCGCGATTTATCGTGTTGCTCCATTCTCTTCTAAAACTCCGGATCGTTTTCACGATAGTGCTACGACTAGAATCTTCTTCGGAATTTACTTAAGTTTTTTTAAGCCGTTACGTATTGCTTCCTCAAGCACTTCTATAAATAATTCAGAACAAACTCGCTAATAGAAACTGACAGTATTTTAGGCCGAGTCAGATGTCAGCCAAACAGCTAGCCTCCTTTTATAACTTGTTTCCTTCAAATATTTTAATATTGTTTAGGGACGGATGCTTTTTTCTTAGCATCTTTTATGTTTTTCTTCTCTTTCCTTGATTTCATTAGTTTGCTTAATAGATTCGTTGATGACGCTCGTTCTCACTTACTGTGGACTACACATTTTGGACTAACGCTCTCTAATGAATACACCTTTTAACACTTTTTTAGCACTTTTCAACAATGATCGCAATAATTTGAAGATATACTTGTTTGGGCTTAAGTTGGCTGTTAAGTTATCATGACTTTTTCATTAGAGCACCATCTCTAACCAGTTTAGAAATGAATACGAATCCTATATCCTATTATGAGAAGCATTTTGACGACAGAACATTCCAATATCAATTTAGTTATTATGAAACATGTATGTTAAGTCACACGTATCCGAAATAATTACAGTCTTTGTGACTTGCAATGTCCCTGTGATGTTGGTCACAATACGGATATAAATGCAATTCTTTAGCGTATTTTAATAATAGGGATGACTTAGTAACTTTTTACTAGAGAGAGAGAGCAATTCTCCAATGCCTTGTCTCTTACGTCTGCATTTCTTTAGTTTAATCAGAACTTTTCTTTTATAAATTTCAGTTTGTTGCGCCCGTAAGCTTTTCATATCTAAGGTGATCATCTCATCATCTCTAACCCTAAACAGTTTGCTTTAGTAGTTTAGCTCAATTCCATATGTGGCGTATCGTAATGTTCCATTTTGGTTCACTTATTGTGCGATGTGTTAGTGAATGATTTTTCTGACCTGTATATATGATATTTTCCTGTCCTATAGTTGCGATATTCACCCATCCGCCACGGAGATTAACGAACCCTTTTCGACGCCTGGATGGTGAAGTATATGCTTTATATCAATAAAAGTAAGACTAAAGCTATAAGATGAAGTGAGAATTCTAGTGATTTTGTAATTTTGGGATAATTTGAGGATAATTCTGTATCGTAAACTTCAATTTGCACTTTGATATAATCTCTGCTAAAAAATATATATTTTAGGTATTATCTAAGCTTGGACTTGCTTGTTCCAATTAAGTATATACTATTCCGCGTGTTCTTCTCAAGTCGCATGTAAACTACTACATTGAAGTGACCTCCGGCGCTGACTTATAACTTGGATTGACTTAACCGCATTACACACCCTGTCTATAACATTACATTCGGTGAATTCGATTACGATTTCCTTCATGAGTTTTTGAAATTCTCTTTCTACGACCATCTAAAATGTAGATGTCTACCCGTTAATCGTGGTCGGCTACTCTTTTAATCTGACGACTGCAGTTTTCAAGGTTTAGCGGAAGCTCTTTTCTATTAATATCGCGTATATGTGCCTCTTTGGCCGAAAATTCTGCTCAGCTCGACACCAGAATGAGATATCGCTTATTTTGAGATTGTTTGAAGGTTCCTTCAGTGTGAAAGAAAGAAAATTGACCTTATTCTTGAACACATGAATTTGATGGTTGCCTGATGACGATAACAATGGTAAGTGAAGAGGTTTTAGTTCCTTCTATGTACTCCGACTTACGGCTTTTCAGTTGGAAATAAATTTATTAAATGAAATGCATAGTTCGCCTTAAGTACAACTGGTTTCCTAGTCCGCGCCTAAATTCACCCTTTTCGATCTTATCGCAGCTGCCTTTTATCTAATTTGATCTTAAAACTCTTGCAGGTCTTCTAATGGACAGAAATGAGAGTTGAAAAAGTTTTTTTGAGTTGGACAGACAGACTGAATTCTTCAAAAACAATTGCGACTTTATTTAGTTCTTGCTTCATATCTCTACCAATGTTTTAACTCTAACTGTGATTGTGAAGTGATGGAAAACTTTCGATACAAAAAGGGAAGCGTTATTTTATATTACGACACGGATTATACATAAACTGGATATTGGCATATGTACAACATGAATTAATGTCAAAATTCGTTACATTTACAGACAAGCTAGGTTTTCAGGAGGAAAAATATTAAGAAAAAACTTGTACCTTAATGCACTTCGCATATAAACTAAAATTAATGGAGATATTTAAATTGTTTTCAACACTTAATAATTCCTATTGTTATCGTTTTAATACATTTACTGATTTTTTCTTTGATTGTTTTTTCTTTCTTTTGTTTTAATAAATCGCCAACGGAAAACAGTATCCAATACAAATGTCACAGTAAATGAGGCGCGCACCGGCTGACAGTTTCAAATTTCAAAACATTCATATATGTATTCGAATATCACAACATTTCACATACATGCGTTCGCACAATGGTTCAAATGAAACAACAGGCGTGCATAGAATCCTTCTCTCATATCACATATATTATAAACACATTTCTTACACATGATGCATAGAAAAACTAACGCAATATTACTAAAAAGTATGAGGATATCACCACGTGTGTGCTTGTTATAACCCATTCTAGCATCTAGTATTATTATTAACAAAAAAAAAAAAAAAGCAGAAAAAAAAGCAATTTTACACTGATTCAATGCATCAACAAACTCACAAGGCAAAACACTTGAATGGTGGAAATGATGGCGCTCCCGTATGAGAGGCAAGTGTACGAATAGCAGAGAGCACGAAAAACGACAATCGGCAGCCATATTGGAATTCACTCAAGTATTTCGAAAAACGTAGGCGGAGCTTACCCACACTTAGCAGTAAAACAAGTGTTCGACACAGTGCATAGTGCCCGCAACAATGGCTTACCAAGCAGCATGGCTGACTTTGATGTGTTAGTAGAGTTCAGCTATATACTGCGACGAACAGAAAGAATGAAATGCTTAGAGACTAATTGTTTCTACGCACATAAATGCAATTTGATGATGTTTAACGGATACGTTTCATTATGCGCATGCGATATTTGTATGATGTTGTTTTCAGCAGGACTGTTGTTATACTGACAATGCCGTCGAAGCAGAGGAACTCAAATTTCGAAAATTACGATAATGCATAGTGAGAGTAAATGGATGTGCCTGCATGTGTGCCTTTGTGGGCAGATGGACAATGTGTATGGATGTAGTTGTTTCGAATTTTCAAAATTTTATTAATTTGTATGAAATCTTTGTAGTAGTATTGGTTTCGAATTCGATTAATTTCTCACTGATACTAAGACGAAATATTGAATTTCTTTTTTCAAGTCAGTAATTGTGCGTTAAAATGCTCTCTGTTTTTTCGAATTCGAATTTACCTGCGATTCTGCTTATCGTTCGTTTACGAATTTTCTCAATACATAACAACACCGAACTGGCCACAATTGCGAATTGCGTTTTTTCAAGTTAATATTCTATTAAAGGTTCATTTGTGGCGTTGATTATGGCGATTGCCATCAAGGATACACATACTTCCTGTATATGTAATCTATACTAATGTCCTCTGTAATTATGTCTGAATTCTATTTGGTCGTTTCACTTGCCATTTCTTGGCACTTAATTTAATGTTGTTGCAATTTTTCATATCAACCGCATCAACTACCAACCACCGACTAATAGTTTATGTGGCTTTTTGCTATACTTGTGATGATATATAAGTTATGTTAAAAAAAAGAAAACAACTAAGTTATCTTAAATATTTTTTAATTAAGTTCTTTTTTTTAATACATTCATGAATTGCATACGATATTCCCTTTTTTCTTTTTCTTTAAAAGCATATTTTAAAAGGGGTCTCGCATAAATGAGAGGTTAATTAATAGCAGATCCTACCGTTACAGTTTCAAAATTGTTTTGAAACACACAAATATATTCGGTTTTTTTGTTTGTTTTGTGGTTCGTTCCGACGTTTGATATAATTTGTTATATTTTTTAATTTGATTGAAAAACAATAGTTCGAGTTAAGGAAAACTTCTATGCATTTAGCACTTGGCAGTTAGCTTAGAATATTTAATATAAGCACAAGACTTCGACCTCAGAAATCTTTTTATTCTATATATCTTTGACAATGAATATTAAAATAATCCGTTAACTTCGCTTTATATGGAGCCCTATAATTCGTTTCCATGTGCCATATGATGTTATGATCACTTTGCATTGCATTACGTAAAACTGAAATTGTGAAGTTACTGAGTTTACCGTTCGCGATGATTCCCTCGCACACAAGGGCTTGTGGCGGATGTAAATCTTTCATCGTAGGTTTCGAAGAAAACTGGGAAACTTGTCAAAGGGAGTTTTTGAAAATGTACTCTAGGAAGTTGATCAGCACGTTCTCCGGGACGATTTCATCAATTGCAACCGTCCTCTGGTATTGGTGGAAATGATTTACTTTGTTCTCATGCTTTCCTAAGCTCTCAAAATTCATAAACTTATTTAATGGAATAATTTTGTCAACACCACAAATAAGCACGACTCACTACATCTTCATATGAATACATAATTTTATATCTCCTTAAGAAAAAGGTGTTGAATATACTTGTATTTGTCGTATGGGAATTGCGTATTAAGTTAGGTTATTTAGGTTAAATAAGTTACTGATAAAAGCTTTCAGAATATAGAAGCACTTTGTCCCTTGAAGGTAAAATTAAAATAAAAAGCATTAGCAGTTAAAGAAATGCTTAAGCATATTGATCGCATTCATCTGGTACTTACTTGATTTGTCTGGAGAGCTTCCGATCTAAATAAGAAAACAAACGTCTTTTTTCTTACAAAATTTGTATTTATTCATCCATGTAGTAGCCTGAAGAATAACGCAATTAATCAAACAATGCTCTAGAATTTTTATACCATTTTTTTAGAATAATTTGTCAAGACGTTCGAAGTATTCTTCAGTTTCCGTTCAGTGACCTACCTCATCATTTGATCCGAATCATTTTCCCTAGAGCATGTTGTTGAGATTTGTCGGTAGCTAATGGTCGCTAGAGGTTAAGTGAGGAGAATATGAGGTTAGCGAGACAGCAAAACGAACTTCTGTTCATCGCATTTTCCAATTTTAGCCAACGACTTGGGACTCTATGCTTTCGCATATTTCGCTATTGTCAGAAAATTTGCGACAATCTTTCCCATACTTAAACTTTGGTTGATCCTCTTCTGATCTTCATAGCATCTGCTATCTCTTTAATCTTAAAACTTCAGTTATCGAGCACTATTTGATGAATTTGGGCAATTTTTTGGTCAGTGATAATAGTTGTTGCCCGTCCATTATCGTCCAAACTGATACGAACATATTTCAATTCATATGACCGAACTTTGAATTGATTAAACGATGATGCGGAGATCCAGTACAGAGTATGCAACTCATCTTTAAAACAAATATGTAATGATAACTTGATATACTTCTTTTTTCACTTCCGCAAAAATCCTCACATCGACTCAGTCAAACAATCGTCAAACAACAACTGCGCCGCCAAAATGGCTGCATTTTGGTTAAATATTTGTCGATACATGCATAAACCAACCCCTGACTTTTATGAACATGTAATGCCATGATCACTTTCAGGTTGGAAACTTCTTAACAAACCTGTGTCCACATACGCCACGACCAATAACTTAGTAAATACAGTTCGTTATCATCATCGTTTATTTCGCAAAAAAAAAAACAGTAATTTATCATTTTCTCTAATACTTTTCTTTTTTTTTATTACTAATTTACAATTATTAAGTCGTCGTAACTCTGGAAGAAAGTGATAAGATAAATGTCAAAATATCTTCTGCATCCAGTTATAAGACACGTTATAAACATCTTTGCAGTTTATAAGGCACACTTTAAATATAAAAATTTTAAAATAACATTTTCATCCTTAAATGTAAAATCGAATTTAAATTAATAGGAAATCATAACTAGGAACTAACATCATCATTAAAACTCTTCAAAGAATATCGCAGAGACAGTTCGAATGAAATTAACTCTGAATGCCTCTGCGTACTCTGCATGCATCCGCTTCACGTTTGCAACATCAAACGTACGTGTATAATGAACACTTGTTCAACAGCCATCAATCTTGTTTCAAGTGGTTTCTAATGAAGGTCAAGCGATTTCATCTAAGAATTTTTACAACTTCATTATAATATCGGTTGTCGTTGATTAATGATCCTAAGGGGTTTTTTTTTTATAGATTGATCTTGTTTTGTCTTCTCTTCCTCTCCTTTTTACTGTTAATGTGTTTGATTTATTTATTTCTTTTACATATTTATAATTTCTTTATTAAGTCTAACGTATCCATAATTTTCTTATTAGCAGAAAATGACTGTCATATGTTATGCACTCTTTCTGCAAATGCAATTTCGGACCGTATTTTGGTTACATCTTATGTAGATGATCTGTAGATTTCCTTCTTGGAATCAATTTTACTTTTGGATTGGGTGGCGTATTCACTAGTGTGAATGGTGAAACCAATCGAGTCAGGCCTATCCACCTAAGGAGTTCATTATTACGAGCTTAACCCTTTATTCGAAAAATCCAACTGGTCCTCTCTTTCCTTTTATCTCTCTACTCAATTTCGGAGATAAGAAAAAATGAACGAAATATTCGCCCACAATTACCAAGAGATAATATACGAATACGACGGAGTACAAATGTATTCAGATACTTTTGCAGAACATGAAATGCATGCAGAGATGCATAGAAATGTATTATAAAATACGTATGATACAGTACATATATATAATACGATAATTAGATCAAGAAAAAAGGTCTTCCCCAGATAGCTTTAGCATCCCGAATCTTTGACGACAATAATCCATCCTATCAAACCATACTGTAATGAGTGTAAAAGATCAAATTCCGTGCATGACTGATTAACACGAAAAGCGTCAGCTTATCAAAGATTGAGCTTCTTAATGCATCCAATTTGTATCGCCCGTAACATTTCCTCTACGACTATTATTTGTTTCACCGTCTGCGGAAATCTCTTCAGAATCCCAGAAACTCGGCGATGATAACTGCTTTTCCAAAAAAACGTGTCAAAAGGTTATCGATATGGGATACAAAGAAATATTAATGAAAAAAGACTCTGAATACATTACCTAGCAGTTTACAATGTAGAGGTGGGTCGTTGCTAAAACTTGAAAGCAAACACCGTACGTAAGCTATTGGCCGAAGTGCGTCTTTTCTGCGTTTCAAATATATATGTTGGCTGCTAGTCAGTTTTGATTTCTGATGTGAAACTAATAAATCGATCTTAGATACCCTCGACCTCAACTCTCTCTGCATACTACAATTCCAAAATATTTTGTTTTAATGAAGACTCTCACATAGATCTCTCGCTATCCAATGTGCCCATTGTTCCGCGTTATTTTATTAGCAAATGTTTGTACAGAGGTTATTACGAAGACGTTTGTGGGCGACCCCACGCCAGTTTCACCAACTCAACCGGGTTGTCATCACCAAAAGCGTTTAAATCAATTTTCAGCCTTCGATACCAATTTTTGGAATTATGAACATTTCGAAAACAGGAGACTGACAGAAAACTTTACTAAAATAACTGTAATACTTAAAGTAGTAGTCGGAATATCATGAATGTTTAATAAATTTTGTTTAAAAGCTGGTAATGCGGGTGTCTCAACAGTTTTGCCATAGATGCTTCACGTAGAGGACCTATTGAAAGCCGTATAAACAACATGTAATTAAGAAATCAGAAATTTAGAGATGTAAGGTTTTAACCTGACTTGAAATTGTACGCAACTTCTGCCCTTAAATTTGTGTGTAGTAAAGTTCTCGGCATGATTTGCAGTCACCTACAGTCGACTAAAAGATGTTCTTATAGCTCGTATGCGAGCGTAGTCTAACGGTGGGCATAAAAAAGCCTTTTACTACATACATAACTTGTTCGTCTGTTTTCTTTATTTACTCTCTTCAAGCTACTAAGTATTTAACCGGAGATTGTTCGGAAAGAAATATTTAAACATATTACTTAAATTCTTAACCTAAATTGATTGCATGTCCTTCTAAAAACGATCTTAATAATCTGACATCATAATAAGCCATTAATCAATTGGAATTATGAAAGACCTTAACGTAGACACTGACGTAAACACGCATTCATATACAAAAGGAATAACCATATATATAATAATTTAAATAAACAACAGTCATTGTGACAAACAGAGATATTTTCATACTCATACAAATATGTATGTATATACATATGCGTATATGCATGCATATGCATGCATATATATATATATATATACATAATGTATTGACCGAAACCAGCATCAGGTCTTAAGACTTTATTAAAATAAGAGGCCAATGAGAGTATGCTACATATGTATAACATATTGTGAGACTACGTGTACAAGCCAGCAAATTAATGGACAGACAAACGGATGCTTAAATAATAACAACAACAACAACAATAAATTTTGCTATGCAAATACAAGCATGAATGTGTTTTAAGTATTTTTTCTTTTTTTTTCAATTCAATACATATTAAATTAATAAAGCGAGCAACGGTGAGTTGGTCATTTTGCTTACTTAACTGCACGGTGACATGATATGATAAATATATGAAAACATTTATCATAAAATTTATTGAATATGCATATGTATGCATATACTTGCTTATATAACTACAACTACGTTAGAGAATATGTCAGAGAATAAATATCGTTTGCTTATATAAGTTGCGTAAGTAGTGTCTAAGACACTAAATATTATAGCATTTCCTGAAACTTTTCAATGAATTTAACTAAAGCCAGGCGTGAATGGAAAAGATGCGTAAATATAATAATTAAGAGATGAAGAAAACGGGCATATAATCCTTATATACTTATGTACACTAAAGTACAGGATTAACTAACATTTTTTATTACAAATATCAAGGCAGACGTATATGCTCGTCGTAAGAGTTTACGAAATTAATTTCTTATGCTTCTGTTTTAGTAGAAATATATGTTATGGCGAAGATTTAATTTTCAATTTGAAATATCAAACATATTCATAAACAACAGAAAGGCAGGATACATTAGATTTGCTCTATGCTTCCCGACGGAGGGCGCAAAATTTTGTGTAAGATACTTTCTAACATAACATACTAGCGACAAATCTCAATCAGCTTAGCTCGATCTGTTTATCCGTCTATTCGTCCACCTGTTCATTTTTTGCCTGCTGTTGCATCGAAATTGTACTAAGGTATGATCACAGATAAATTTTAAAAATCAGAAATCGCTTGCCTATAGCAGAGGAAAACCGTTCACTGACAATGCTTAATAGACATTAGCCTAAAAGTTGGAGCAAATGCCAATCCAGACGATTTTTTTTTAATACGACCTATTTCTTAGAGGATTCGCCCTATTCGTGTAACACGATGACTGTCAGAAAGAAAAGAGGAAAGAATTGGTGGCCCCGGGTGTTTGCCAAATCGATAATTATTATGCCTCTCCCCACTGAGCACTCACTATAGTTACGATCAAAGTTCGCCATTTAAACCATCGAAAGCTGACTTAGCACTCGCAGTTCTTACTTGGTCGGCTATTCATGAGGCTTTGTTTTTAAACGTGGTCGCAACAGACATAAAATTTTAACATTATTATTGTAATTTGTTTAGCCCAAAAAATACATTTTAAGGCTAAACATGTAGGGCCACTAACAATCAGCGCTATCGCGGTTTTTCTTTGTTGTTGAAGGTAGATTAAATGCTTCGTTTTTTGATATAATGTTTTCCAAACACTTTTAAGATGTCTCTAGGGTTAGGCACTCCGGAAACTGTTCTTCCAATGTTGGAATTTCGGCATTTACAGGGTATACGTCTAATGCCAAAATTTTGCCCACAATTGCGAACTGGAGACGTGGATTTCTTAAGCGTCTATTGGTGTTGATATTGATTCTCTCGACATTGGTTAGATATGTGGGTGTGACGAGATTAGGACAGTAGCGTGGATGATACCACTGTCGATTATTTTTGTCAATTTTCTCTTTGATTTTTTTACTAATGTACTTTCGAATGTGAAGCTTTTCCATTGTGCTTTTCCATTAGCTGCAAGGTCTGCTCACTCATTTCCCAAACAACCAATATAACCCGATGCCCAAAAGTTCTAATGTTGTCTCCGTAAGTGGCAATGGTGTTCCTTATTTTGTTAGGTGTGTTCCAGTTGAAATTTAGAGAGTTATGGATAGCATTTATTACCGAAAAACTGGCTGTGACTTTTAAGAATTCTCTCGTGTTGGTAGAAAGCGGAGAGTATCGGAACTTAACTCAAGATATAAACATAATCTCTAAATTGTAGAAACGTAAACATCCCTAGCTGGCATAAGAACCCGAAATGTTACGAATATTCGTACGTTTTCTTAGGAAGTCAGTCCTCTACTTTTTGAATTTTGAAACATAGAAAAATTCAAGTTGAAATTTGCTCTAAAAAGAAAACTATTCGAAGGGATTAGTATCGAAATGTTTATCTCAAGCCTTCGCATCCCTTTATTTTAATTTATATTTAATTCAATTTTTAAATGAAAAAAAAAAAAAAGAATAAAATGTCAGACACTCGACGTGGTCTGTTGATTTCATTTAAATGCACCGAATCGACTTTTATTTATTTTCTATTCGTGTAGAATGACGAGATGGTTGACGTAAATTATTTATAATTACAAAATTATTTATCGTCGTTTGCTTATTTTTAGGAAAATTCTTGAGATGCTTTGATATTCACGGATATGTGGCAACTAATGTTCGTTGTAATGTTCTCGCATAAATTATTCTTAATTTAAAATAATGCACAAACAAACACATTTCGTTGTTGTTTGTTTAAAATTCTTTAATAATTAAATGTTTGTTTTGTCTTCATACATTAGTTGTTTTCTATTTGTGTTGGGTTTTCTTTTTAAATCGAAACCTTACAAAGGCATTCAGGACTTGCTCCAATTTAATATATTTTCTTCTTTTCGAAAATACTATTATTGAAAAAAAAGTTTCACCCTTTTAGTCGCCTCTTACGACAAGCAAGGGAGATGGCTGTGGATGTATTCTTCCCATATATTGGCCCCAAACCACAGGGCCGTTTCAATGTGTACTTTTCCAAATACAATCCGCTTTGATCTAAATTGATGTTTGTTCTTAAAAATGAAATGTTCTTAAACATTAAAAACTTACTTTTGGTGAAGAAATCACACGAAATCTAGATAATGTTGTAAATTTGCCCCAATTTATTGCATGTAGGACGTGACATCAAGATCATAAATTCATCGGTAGCACCCATCACTATTAGCGATAATGTGCTTATAAATATTGTTTCGGACACTTGAAAAAGTATAAAATTTACTAGTAACGCCTGCATTGATGAGGACATAGTCCGATAGAATCATACTCAAGTGCTTTTATTTTCTTCGATAATTTACTTAGCTTCCTTCCTATTTTGTTTACCTTTAAAATAATTTGTGAAATCTTAAGCAATATTTTAAAAATTCGTTGCTAATACTTAAAAATGACATACTCAAGGTGTAAAAGCGGGGCATGATAGCTAGTAAAAATATATGAAAACCAATATTAAACGGGAGAGCACTCAAAAGCCTTAGAAGTGTCAAGGTAACTGTAAAGTTAGGAATTAACATTTCATCAACAAGCATTATTCTCTGATCAGGGATAATTTAGCTTTGAAATACCTTTTGCTACTTTGATTTTAGACAACCCGAACTAAGCGCTTGATGACAGTTAATATGCTCTTCGATGAAAGGCAGTAAGAAACAAATCCTTTAATTTTTTCTGGCTTCTGTGGCTACTTTATTACTAAGTAAATTCGAAAAATATCCTGCTGATAAGTGCGAATCCTTACTGGGTAACTTCTGTTACAGATCTAGTAAATTTTTGCATGAAATCGACAAACTATTGTTGTCTTGGAAATAGGTTTTGATTTTTATAGGCGCGTGCCGGAATGTGATGGAATTCAATTGAGATAAATAGAAAAGTTTGTAGTCGAGTATTGATCGACTTAGTATAAGTCTTCACAAATCTTTGCACACACACATACACAGATCATAAATAATATCGTACGTCTGAAACGTGCACTCTTGTAGTCCTAACTACGCAATTAAATTCTTCCTTTTTTAAACCTCAAATCATTCCAAATGTGTTTCGTTATCTTCAAAGTAATCCTCTCTACCTAAATACCACTCCTTGTTAGCAGTTAAGCCCAGCGGAAGGAATTCGTAGTGCACAATACCACGATAATCGAAGAGCACTACTAACGTCACATTGGTGCGGCCTTTCCGGTCTTGGCTCATCTTTTGCACGATATTCGCTCGATGTTGATCTTGTTTTATGCATTGATTCAAGTCTCATGTCATTTCATTTCACAAACAAAATATTCGTCTTACTTTTTGGTCACAGTAGTATAATAAAAATTAAAATTCACTGCACTATTAAGGGGGGCTCAGTAAATGATGTCTGTCCATCTAAGCTTAGTAAGCCAATATATTGTTGTTCTCATTCAATTCACATTCAATAGCGTTTATTCTTTGATCAGGGCAACTCAGCAGACCACTATTTTATTAAAATATCTCGAACTTTGCAGGCAGTAGTATGTGACAAATGTGGGTAAATATCAGATCGACAGATGGACAGAGATGGTCGAAGGATAAATACTTTCTGTAGTATGTCTTAAGCCTGTTGGAAGGGCGTGTAAGCAGGCGGCGAATCGGCTTAGAATCTTACTCTGATCAAGGTGTTTTGACATTAAGTAGTTGCTGATGCCTACTACAACAGTACTCTGATTGATATCGGTCCTAAAAAAATACGGGAGATCCTCCTGTTAAGCATACATAAAACTCACAGATTTGTTTATCAGAATTTTTCTCAGTACTGACAGTTTATGCTTTCAGTCATTCTCTCACATCTTGATACATTGACTTAAACAGATGCCTGGCACCCTGTGTGTTTCTCATGCTTATGGTTTATGTAAAGTCTAGTTTATATAGTACTAAGAATGATTTCACAAACTTAGTGTGATCTTATCCTCCGATTGTAGAATTTTTTTTTTTTCGCTTTCTTCCTGTAGGTTATAAATTCCCATGAAGCTTCGATGGCTTTTCATTGTCTCTGAGCTAATGAAATGCTTTCAAATAAACGTAAATTCTTTTTTTAATAATATTTTTTATTCTTTTTTTTTTTGTTTTTTTTTTGCTTTTGTTTTTTTTTTTTTTGTTTTGTTTGTTTTGTTTTTATTTTTAATACATTCTAAAAAGTATATAATTCACACTCGATTATTTACAGTTCTATTTATTAGCAATAATAAGTTTACAAATACATTTTATTGATACTAAACTTTTTGCTTTTCTTGTTTTTTGTTTTTTTTTTTTTTTGTAGTTATATCATAAATACTGTGTTGTTGGGTATGTGAATAGAGGAGGGGGACGGGGGAGTCAACTATTAAAATCTTGACAGATTGCTTTACAAATGTATTTTATTTTACTTTTTTTTTTTGAAATTTAATGCGAAAAAAAAATTTTCTTAAAAAAGTCGACCAAAAATTTACGTATGTCTCGTGTTTGCTTTCATGTAATTTGATGCAAAAGTAATTACAACTTATTAAAAAGCTTTCAATTAAAAAGAAATTTTAACTTTTTCTTCATTTTTAAGTTTTGTCAAGAATTTTTATTTTTATATGTTGTTTTTTTTTTTTTATTATTACGTATATATGTTTCTTTACTTAACGCTATAACAAAAAAAATAAATAAATTCTTTTTTACGTATAAATGTTTCTTTCGATACCAATTATATTATTATTCTTTTTTAATTTTTAAAAATTATTTACAAACAAATATTGCTACAGAAACAAACAAAAAGAAGAAAGGATTACAATAAGTTTTTTTTTTTAATTTTTTTTTAACTATGCTATACGTAGTATACATTTACAGGGTATTTATTTTGTGACTTTGGTATTTCGTATATGAAAAACGTCCTAGTTTTTCCCAAAAACAAAAAATAAAAAAAACAAACACTTTAGTTTATGAAAATTTTAAATAGAAGAATAAAAATTATATTCACCTTAAAGTTAACCGGCCTGGGAAGATTTAATGCGTTTAACCAGTGGTGTACAAGTTGGGCGGGTATATACAAGCACCAGAAAAGAGACAGCTGCAACTTTTATTATACTAATCGATTCAGAAAGTGATTTTATTTAAATTTGTCTGTCGATCTGTCCATCTTAGGTTCTTGTGCTCGACCTAGGGGTCGCAATTTTTACGATATTTTGATGAAATTTGGTACAACGACAACTTTTGGTCGACAGACGCACTCTATTAAAAGTGATACGAATCAGATCACTTTCTCGATCGCTTCCTAGATAACGTCTTATTTTTTAATATGAGTATTTAATGGTGGGTAGTGCTCAAATTTAATTTACCTTAATTCTTTACTTGTACAGATAGATCAGAACACAGATAGTGGCGGGCGTTTAAAATAAAGCCAAGGAAAAATCTATCTTTGTCTTAAAAGTGCTTCTCAAATACCTAACAGCCTTGAAATACCTTTTAGTTTTTTAACAATTGTTGATAGCGCATCACAACTATTTTTAAGCCTGATGTGGATAATAGAGTCAGAAAAGTGCTCGTCAATTTTAACAACAGACAAGGAGAGCCATGGTTTATTTAACCCAGGAATTTAAACTTAGCAGGAATGTATACACCTCACTATACACCATATACTGTCTCCTGTATATACATAATGAACATCTTAAATATTCTGATGTTTCAATTTTGGTTCGGAATTTAGTTGGCTTCGTAGCTTAAGCAATGTCGAGAAAAACATTGACCCTAAAATTGGTAGTGACAACGGATCGGTGGCTATCTTTGACATAACTAAATAGGGAGCATATTCATCTACTTGATAATCGGTCTGACAAAAGTAAGTATGTATGCATCCATATAACTTGCGGGTTCTATGATTTCGAGTTGCTACAAGTGGAGAGAAGAAAAGTGTCGAATGACCGATTGAGATCACTTTTAGAGGAAACAGTGAGATTCCCTTGGTAAATATTTGCTTTAACTCCGAAATGAATATTTACTTTTGCTTATATCTTAAAACCGAATCACCGGACCAGGCGTGAAGTAAAAACTCAAGAAACTAGTTTTCATCTCTACTTTTGTGAGTTGTGTGTTCATCTACACCACACAGGACAGGCAGACAGATAGCTGGTTTGTCGCAAATATAATTAAATTGTCTTAAAACTCGCTCTGATCACTTCTATGCATATGTATTTTATAAGTCCCTGAAGGATATTTGTTGCAAATAGAAGAAGAACAATTGTGCATTGATACTCTTTCGTGTAGGAAACTTAAGATTCAAATCTAAAAGTGTTTACGGAATTTTTTAAAAATAATTCAAATATCTGCTCGATTTAGTTAAAGGGATCGGTTTACTTCGAATTATTTTGTGATCACAAAAACTCTAACAAAGAACCAAAGGCAGATAGGTGGGCTTTATCGATCAATTCATGTTTTTATTTCGATCAATCAATCAAGATATCAATTTAGTCGGATTCTCCTATCTATACGGATGACTTCGACAAGTGTGTATTTTGACAGATAGTGAACCCATGGATCAAAATATCAACAAACACAGAAAGAAGAAAACTACTTCTTAAAACGTTTCGCTTAAAGCTCCCCAGTCTTCAGCTGATGTCGATATGAAGTTTATTCCATTACTTCTTCTTCTGCATGCCTTTAAAAATTCCGGGCAAATATATGCCCCTTGACCTACAATTTCCTACTTTCTATACTTTCATTTTACACTTTCATTATATAGAAGCGCGGAATGCTGGGTATTCAAAAGCCGCTCTCTAAGGCGAATATAGTTTTTTTTGTTGTTTTTAAGGAAATTTGGAAAAACTTCTTTCGGTTGAATAAATTTTTTCTAACTTTGAATTTTCATCAGTTTCCTTTTATCTAGAAATGTTATTGTTATTATTATTATTACATTAAATTTTCTATACAAATAATTTATTTTCTGTACTATCGCGTTTGTTTCATTTCAGTAAAAATATAATTATTTTTAATGTTAAGTGTTTTTTTTTGTTTTTTTTGTTTTGAATTAATTTTATTATTTTATGTGTATATTGTTTGGTATATCTTTGTCTCTTAAATTTTTTGTAGATATTGCATGTCTTTCAATCAACGTCGAGTATTTTCCTTATGGGATTGTTCATGCAATTTCCTCTTTCACTTTCTTATAACTATCGTTATATAGGTATTTAGACATCTTTTACACCATTTGATTCGTGTTTTATTTATTTAAGTTTTTTTCATAAATTAATTTACATTGCAATATATTTTTTCTTGTATTTTTACAATTTTACTTAAGATTTAAATATTCTTTTTTTTTTTTATTCTATGTAGTTATTAATTTATTATTATTATTATTATTATTATTATTTTTTAATAGTTTTTCTTTTATTTTTTATATTTTTGCATTAAATAACTTATTAAGATTTGAGGTCACATGAGTTGGTTTTGTTGATTTTTTTTTTCTTTTTTTTTCATTTAAAATTTTTATTCAATTATTCATAAAAATTCAAATGAAAACTAATAATAAAACAAGAGTCTTAAGAGATTTATGTACGCATAGCTATCGGTACCCATTCGTTATTTTCATTCATTTCCGTTTATCTTTGTCATCGTCATAACGAAAGGAAAGATGTTAACATCTTTGCACAAGACAGTGATTTTAAATTAAACTCTTTCCCTACACGACGCTCTTCCGATCTGATTTTCTCCAAGAGAAGCATGAAATTTGATATAAGGGCCTGAAAATATAAGCATTTTCGAATGAACACAAGTAGGACAGACAGGAGTGGACAGATTATCAAATTGAAATATGGTATTATGCACAATATGTTGAATAGAACACTTATACTGTTTACGATGTCTAGAAGGGTAACCAACGATGGAGAAGAAATCTCGGACATGCACTCGAAGTACAAAGTCTTTCTCTGAACAAAACTCCCGATGTAATGCCTGATGTCTGAGAAAGTAACTATGTTTCCAAGTACAACCCTACAATCTCTATAAAGTTGTTCTTGTTTTTGCGAACATAACTCTCATTTCTGGAAAGGTTTCGAAATAGGACGTTTTTGTTTTTGAAAATAACTCTTGCTCTAGCATTTGCGGAGATAACTGAACATAGCTTTCATTAATATATTTTTTTCTCTTAACCATTAATTAATTTTCTTTTCTTTTTTTTTTTTCCAAAACAAAAGCATATAGTATTGTGTGTTAACAGAGGTTGCTTCATAAGACAAAAAAAAAAAAAAGAAATAATGTTTTTTCTT
>CCAG010022374.1:0-24476 GCA_001077435.1 Glossina morsitans morsitans
AATTCTCCGAGCAAAATTGAATATAACCCGCACACTTTTGGAAAGGCTATTAATAGAGGATTCATGCTGTGTTAGTTTCATATTTTTACAGCACATGGTTTGGCCACAGTGACCTATCAAAATTTCTTATATGTTAGTCTGTATTATGTTAAGTACGGAAATTTTCAAAGTCCCATAAAAAAATTCTCCGTGCAAAATTGAATATAACCTGGACATCGTTGGAAAGGCTACTAATAGAGGATTCATGCTGTGTTAGTTTCATTTTTTCACAACACATAGTTTGCCCACAGTGACCTATCAAAATTTCTTATATGTTAGCTCATATTACGTTAAGTATGGAAATTTTCAAAGTACCATAAAAAAATTCTCCGAGCAAAATTGAATATAACCTGGACATCGTTGGAAAGGCTATTAAAGGAGGATTCATGCTGTGCTAGTTTCATTTTTTCACAGCACATGGTTTGGCCACAGTGACCAATCAAAATTTCTTATATGTTAGCCTGTATTATATTAAGTACGGAAATTTTCAAAGTCCCATAAAACAATTCTCCGAGCAAAACTGCATATAACCTGGACATCGTTGGAAAGGCTATTTATAGAGGATTCATGCTGTGTTAGTTTAATTTTTTTAGAGCACATGGTTTGCCCACAGTGACCTATCAAAATTTCTTATATGTTAGCCTGTATTATGTTAAGTACGGAAATTTTCAAAGTCCCATAAAAAAATTCTCCGAGCAAAATTGAATATAACCTGGACATCGTGGGAAAGCCTATTAATAGAGCATTCATGCTGTGCTAGCTTAATTATTTCACAGCACATAGTTTGTCCACAGTGACCTATCAAAATTTCTTATATCGTTAGCCTGTATTATGTTCCCATAAAAAATTTCAATATAACCTGGACATCGTTGGAAAGGCTATTAATAGAGGATTCATGCTGTGCTAGTTTCAGTTTTTCGCAGGATATGGTTTGCCCACAGTGAGCTTTCAAATTTTGCTTATATGTTAGCCTGTGTTATGATAGGTATAGAAATTTTCAAAGTCCCATAAAAAATTCTCCGAGCAAAATTTAATATAACCTGGACATCGTTGGAAACGCTATTAACAGAGCATTCGCCCTGCCCTAGTTTCATGTTTTCACAGCACATGGTTTGCCCACAGTGACCTTCAAAATTTGCTTATATGTTAGCCCGTATTATGTTAAGTACGGAAATTTTCAAAGTCCCATAAAAAAATTCTCCGGGCAAAATTGAATATAACCTGGACATCGTTGGAAAGGCTATTGATAGAGGATTCATGCTATGCTAGTTTCATTTTCTCGCAGGACATAGTTTGCCCACAGTGACCTTTCAAAATTTGCTTATATGTTAGCCTGTATTATGTTAAGTATGGAAATTTTCAAAGTCCCATAAAAAAATTCTCCGAGCAAAATTGAATATAACCTAGACATCGTTGGAAAGGCTATTGATAGAGGATTCATGCTGAGCCAGGTTCATTTTTTCGCAGCACATGGTTTGCCCACAGTGACCTTTCAAAATTTGCTTATATGTTAGCCTGTATTATGTTAAGTATGGAAATTTTCAAAATCCCATAAAAGAATTCTCGGAGCAAAATTGAATATAACCTGGACATCGTTGGAAAGGCTATTAATAGAGCATTCATGCTGTGCTAGTTTCATTTTTTCGCAGCACATAGTTTGCCCACAGTGACCTATCAAAATTTCTTATATGTTAGCCTGTATTATGTTAAGTACGGAAATTTTGAAAGTCCCATAAAAAAATTCTCCGAGCAAAATTGAATATAACCCGCACACTTTTGGAAAGGCTATTAACAGAGGATTCATGCTGTGTTAGTTTAATTTTTTACAGCACATGGTTTGGCCACAGTGACCTATCAAAATTTCTTATATGTTAGTCTGTATTATGTTAAGTACGGAAATTTTCAAAGTCCCATAAAAAAATTCTCCGAGCAAAATTGAATATAACCTGGACATCGTTGGAAAGGCTATTAACAGAGCATTCACCCTGCCCTAGTTTCATTTTTTCCACAGCACATAGTTTGCCCACAGTGACCTATCAAAATTTCTTATATGTTAGCCTGTATTATGTTAAGTATGGAAATTTTCAAAGTCCCATAAAAAAATTCTCCGAGCAAAATTGAATATAACCTGGACATCGTTGGAAAGGCTATTAATAGAGGATTCATGCTGTGCTAGTTTCAGTTTTTCACAGCACATAGTTTGCCCACAGTGACCTATCAAAATTTCTTATATGTTAGCTCATATTACGTTAAGTATGGAAATTTTCAAAGTCCCATAAAAAAATTCTCCGAGCAAAATTTAACATAACCTGGACATCGTTGGAAAGGCTATTAATAGAGGATTCATGCTGTGCTACTTCCATTTTTTCACAGCACATAGTTTGCCCACAGTGACCTACCAAAATTTCTTATATGTTAGCCTGTATTATGTTAAGTACGGAAATTTTCAAAGTCCCATAAAAAAATTCTCCGAGCAAAATTGAATATAACCTGGACATCATTGGAAAGGCTATTAATAGAGGATTCATGATGTGCTAGTTCCAGTTTTTCACAGCACATAGTTTGGCCATAGTGGCCTTTCAAAATTTGCTTATATTTTAGCCTGTATTATGATAAGTACAGAAATTTTCAAAGTCCCATAAAAAATTCTCCGAGCAAAACTGAATATAACCTGCATATCGTTGGAAAGGCTATTAATAGAGGATTCATGCTGTGCTAGTTTCAGTTTTTCGCAGGACATGGTTTGCCCACAGTGACCTATCAAAATTTCTTATATATTAGCCTATATTACGTTAAGTACGGAAATTTTCAAAGTCCCATAAAAAAATTCTCCGAGCAAAACTGAATATAACCTGGACATCGTTGGAAAGACTATTAATAGAGCATTCATACTGTGCTAGTTCAATTTTTTCACAGCACATAGTTTGCCCACAGTGACCTATCAAAATTTCTTATATGTTAGCCTGTATTATGTTCCCATAAAAAATTTCAATATAACCTGGACATCGTTGGAAAGGCTATTAATAGAGGATTCATGCTGTGCTAGTTTCAGTTTTTCGCAGGATATGGTTTGCCCACAGTGAGCTTTCAAATTTTGCTTATATGTTAGCCTGTGTTATGATAGGTATAGAAATTTTCAAAGTCCCATAAAAAATTCTCCGAGCAAAATTTAATATAACCTGGACATCGTTGGAAACGCTATTAACAGAGCATTCGCCCTGCCCTAGTTTCATGTTTTCACAGCACATAGTTTGCCCACAGTGACCTGTCAAAATTTCTTATATATTAGCGCATATTATGTTAAATATGGAAATATTCAAAGTCCCATAAAAAAATTCTCCGAGCAAAATTGAATATAACCTGGACATCGTGGGAAAGGCTATTAATAGAGGATTCATGCTGTGCTAGTTCCATTTTTTCACAGCACATAGTTTGCCCACAGTGACCTTTCAAATTTTGCTTATGTGTTAGCCTGTGTTATGATAGGTATGGAAATTTTCAAAGTCCCATAAAAAAATTCTCCGAGCAAAATTGAATATAACCTGGACATCGTTGGAAAGGCTATTAATAGAGGATTCATGCTGTGCTAGTTTCATTTTTTCACAGCACATAGTTTGGCCGTAGTGGCCTTTCAAAATTTGCTTATATGTTAGCCTGTATTATGTTAAGTATGGAAATTTTCAGAATTTCATAAAAAAATTCTCCGAGCAAAATTTAATATAACCTGGACATCGTTGAATAGGCTATTAATAGAGGATTCATGCTGTGCTGGTTCCTTTTTTTCACAGCGCATAGTTTGGCCATAGTGGCCTTTCAAAATTTCTTATATGTTAGCTCATATTACGTCAAGTATGGAAATTTTCAAAGTCCCGTAAAAAAATTCTCCGAGCAAAATTTAATATAACCTGGACATCGTTAGAAAGGCTATTAATAGAGCATTCACCCTGCCCTAGTTTCATTTTTTCACAGCACATAGTTTGGCCATAGTGGCCTTTCAAAATTTCTTATATGTTAGCTCATATTACGTTAAGTATGGAAATTTTCAAAGTCCCATAAAAAAATTCTCTGAGCAAAATTGAATATAACATGGACATCGTTGGAAAGGCTATTAACAGGGCATTCACCCTGCCCTAGTTTCATTTGTTCACAGCACATAGTTTGGCCATAGTGGCCTTTCAAAATTTCTTATATGTTAGCTCATATTACGTTAAGTATGGAAATTTTCAAAGTCCCATAAAAAACTTCTCCGAGCAAAATTGAATAAAACCCGCACACCTTTGGAAAGGCTATTAGGCTTATATTTTAGCCTGTATTATGTTAAGTACGGAAATTTTCAAAGTCCCATAAAAAAATTCTCCGAGCAAAATAGAATATAACCTGGACATCGTTGGAAAGGCTATTAATAGAGGATTCATGCTGAGCTAGTTCCATTTTTTCACAGCACATGGTTTGGCCACAGTGACCTATCAAATTTGTTTACATGTTAGCCTGTATTATGTTAAGTACGGAATTTTTCAAAGTCCCATAAAAAAATTCTCCGAGCAAAATTGAATATAACCTGGACATCGTGGGAAAGCCTATTAATAGAGGATTCATGCTGTGCTAGTTTAATTTTTTCACAGCACATAGTTTGCCCACAGTGACCTATCAAAATTTCTTATATGTTAGCCTGTATTATGTTCCCATAAAAAATTTCAATATAACCTGGACATCGTGGGAAAGGCTATTAATAGAGGATTCATGCTGTGCTAGTTCCATTTTTTCACAGCACATAGTTTGCCCACAGTGACCTTTCAAATTTTGCTTATATGTTAGCCTGTGTTATGATAGGTATGGAAATTTTCAAAGTCCCATAAAAAAATTCTCCGAGCAAAATTGAATATAACCTGGACATCGTTGGAAAGGCTATTAATAGAGGATTCATGCTGTGCTAGCTTCATTTTTTCACAGCAGATAGTTTGCCCACAGTAACCTATCAAATTTCTTATATGTTAGCTCATATTACGTTAAGTATGGAAATTTTCAAAGTCCCATAAAAAAATTCTCCGAGCAAAATTGAATATAACCTGGACATCGTTGGAAAGGCTATTAATAGAGCATTCATCCTGTGCTAGTTTTATTTTTTCACAGCACATAGTTTGGCCATAGTGGCCTTTCAAAATTTCTTATATGTTAGCTCATATTACGTTAAGTATGGAAATTTTCAAAGTCCCATAAAAAAATTCTCCGAGCAAAATTGAATATAACCTGGACATCGTTGGAAAGGCTATTAACAGAGCATTCACCCTGCCCTAGTTTCATTTTTCCACAGCACATAGTTTGCCCACAGTGACCTATCAAAATTTCTTATATGTAAGCCTGTATTATGTTAAGTACGGAAATTTTCAAAGTCCCATAAAAAAATTCTCCGAGCAAAATTTAATATAACCTGGACATCGTTGGAAATGCTATTAACAGAGCATTCACCCTGCCCTAGTTTCATGTTTTCACAGCACATAGTTTGCCCACAGTGACCTGTCAAAATTTCTTATATGTTAGCTCATATTACGTTAAGTATGGAAATTTTCAAAGTCCCATAAAAAAATTCTCCGAGCAAAACTGAATATAACCTGGACATCGTTGGAAAGGCTATTAAGAGAGGATTCATGCTGTGCTAGTTTCATTTTTTCTCAGCACATAGTTTGCCCACAGTGACCTATCAAAATTTCTTATATGTTAGCCTGTATTATGTTAAGTATGGAAATTTTCAAAGTCCCATAAAAAAATTCTCCGAGCAAAATTGAATATAACCTGGACATCGTTGGAAAGGCTATTAATAGAGGATTCATGCTGAGCTAGTTTCATTTTTTCACAGGACATGGTTTGCCCACAGTAGATAAGCAAACTTTCGCTTTATTAACATCATTTATGACATAGTGTAAAAATACAGACTTTTCAAATATTAATTAATTTATATAAATCCATGTTTTGTTTATTATATTTTGTAAAAAAATTTTCCAAAAGTTTCATTTTGACTGAATTTTGACTTAAATCCCTTCGAGGCTTCGTTTTATAGAATTCTGTTAAGGGCTTAACAGAGCTCTGTAAAAATTTTGGCTTGTGTCTTTGCTAGTTATATTTAAATATAACTTCACACCCTTAAAGAGATTGGTGGAAACTCTTCGATAAATTCACCTATGAGTACAATAAGACCATTCACTCAACGTTAGGTAGGAAACCACTTGACGCATTTTTTAGCAGAATATCACATAACAACCCCACAAAAAAAGAAAAAACGCGGTATTACTCATCTTAAAATAATTTCGACAATAAAAAGTATCTTAAAATATATATTTTAAGTTAACTTTCACTTTAGCAAAAACGGCTGGAAATCTAAGCGAGAGTTAAATTTTTCATACTTGATTATCCCTGGTGTGATGTTGCTGAATTCCAGAAGAAAAAGAAGTACAAAACGAAGAACGTAGTTCGTGTTTGACCGGAGGTCAAAGTTGAATATTTAGTGACGTCATACGCAAAATTAAATTAAGTTAAATTTGCACTACGTGCTGCCTGTTGAAATAACTTGTGAGAAACGTCAAATGCTTCGTTAAAGCTATTTACAGAATTGCGCAGAATTTACCATAATTTACAATAAAATGATGGATGCATTCGTTTGTAGGAAATTGTGTCCGCTAGCGTCCAAAAGTATATGTTTGAGACAAAAAGGGTTTAAAGTTTCAACTAATAAGCTCTGCCTTTTAGAGTTTCACCTCAATTGACTTGAAACACTAGGAAAATATTCGTGACATGCTAGATTCAAAAAATAACAAAGGAATTGATTTTATGAAATTTTAAAACCCACGTGAATACCACGTTATTACAACGGACCGTAAAGCTACCGGTCGTATAAATGAGTTTGAAAAGTTTGTAAAGAAGATTGAAATATGACATTTTATCCTTTGCCTTTTTGTGTTTAACATTTTAAAACAAGTAAATAAACTGAAAAATTCACTCGCTGGCTTATTTATCTTATGTTACGCTATCTTCTATGAGTATGCACATAGATAGTTGAGATTTGAAAAAGTAACGCAGAAAATAACAAGTGTGGGAACAATTCCAAGTTATCACCTAAACTCAACTTACTAAACTATGACAGTATCAGTTAAATTGTCACAACAAATTTGTAACAGAAAGTAATACTTTCGATCATCTAGTGAAGGTCGGGCACTTTTGAAATGAAATATTATATTAATATGGTCGAAAGTTAGATGGTCGGAGATTTTCACGGATAAAGGCACGTGCACATTGCACAATGCAAAGCTAGCTAGTTCGGCAGTAAATGCAAGGGTTTCACTTGCTGCCCAGCAAACACCGCGAAGACAATTGGATTCAACAAACACTCGCAGAAACCCTTATGGAAGCGGACGGAAAATCGAAGCTTGCTTAACGGGCGGGCTGATGTTTTGTCCAGACCAATTCTTTGATATGATTAATAGTATGAAAAAAGAGAAAAAGAAACAGTCACTAAATGAATATTAATTATAAGTAATTGTTAAACTTACATGATGTCTTTCAACGTTGCAAATGTTATTGAATAATATACTAAATATAAAAGTTCTCATTACGACAAAAAGGCGCATAATGTGATCTTGGTTGGGTACTGGTGCATTAGATGATGGTTACATGCTGCTGCGTTAACAGATGAGGATGTTTTAGATGATTCTTACTACCTTATGGTTGTGTTGTTGCTTTAGTTGGTCGGTTACTTTAGGTGAGATGTATTTGATTACGCCGAAGCCTGTTAATGCTATTGCAGATTTTACTATTTAAGACGCCATAGCTACAACTTTTATATATATTTGTAACATTTTATTCTCTTAATTTATGCATTTGTTTTTATGACTTATGGCGTTGTGTTTCTCTATAAGAAACTCTTTTACTTGGGTTTTATTTAAAGGAAAGAATAAAGATTCACACTTGGAAACTCGTAAATTGCTATAACCGTTGCTACTTACATTTCGGCTTATAACAGCATTTTTATCAAAGATGAACATCCCTTGTTCGAGAAGATTCACGATTATATATATTTCCGATGTGTTCAATAATGATGTAGATGATTTGTTGTTGCTTTACTGTTTACGTTTCTATTTTTGATTTAATTTGACATACTTGTGAATATTACTTTATTAAAACAAAATATTTTTTTAGAGTCTAACACACACATGTGGGACAGCAATAGCAAAATTTGCTACACAGTGTTCAAAAAAATACCCTCTATTTATGTTTTGCAATAAAAATATTTTTTTATTTTATTTTATTAGATTTGTTCATATTTTTACAACAATACTCGCGTTAAGTATATTAATCTTTATCCAACTTAATAGTTCTTATTCATAAAAACAAAGTTGAGATCAATATCATTCGACACACCACCTCAATTTTTATATTATTTTCTTCTTGTACGTTTAAAATCTGACATTACCGAAATTCACCGATAATATGCTATAACTACACGGCTTTAAGTGGACCGATCTGTGTTCCTTTCTTTTACAGTCAGCTTGAGTTTTTTTTTAAGTTCTTCAATTTGTAATTAGCGAGAATTGTTCATAGTATCTTCACCGAATACGATTTATCAGCACAAGAACTTCCCTAGGTTAACGCTCAAATCATACTCTTCGCTCATCGCGTTTGCTCAAAACCAAGAGGAGAAAAAGTCAAGAAAAAAAGTATTGTCAACTAGCGTGAAGGTAAACGCAGTAGATATTATCGCGATCGGAAAAAAATACATGTTACATAAAACCGTTAAAAAGTACGTGGAATTTTCAATAATGCAAGTCTTTTAATTGATCAATAAAGTTTATATATCTTTAAAGAGCTTCCCTTAGATTGAACCACTTATTAAACCAGAAATTAAAAAATTCTTTGCAAGCATTGTGCTGAAGCGGCTTGCAGTCCTTTCTTCTAATTCCATTCTACGAGTTCCCTCAATTGAAATCGCATTTCACACAATCGCTGTTAAATATTTAAGACAAGCAAAAATCCGACACTGCGAGGTGTCAAAGGCATTAATAGAGATAGATACAATCTGCATAAGAATAGGTATTCGATTGCTTGTGATACTGGGGTCAAAAGCTCAAATATTTCTTTTCTAAAAATGAAATTGTCTTTAGGCGAACATGCTGACTCAAAAAAAGAATGAATAAACTCTACCACTGGTTATAGTGCGAACTTCAAATAGGAATTGCTATTTTCAAGGAAATTTATATCGATTAATTTTCATTACTATTTTCAAAGGATTATTTTTAAATAAGGCGAATCGTAACGTTATATCCCGAAAGAGCTGCTTCGGCATAAATTAAATAACAATTTTGCAACACTAATGTTTTCATGATTACGTCATGTTAATGACAGATTAGACTATAGCGTAATCTCAACCACAATCTTTGAATGTTTTACACACAGCACGTATGACGGTTTTCGATATGGCGAAGACTTTTTTCAGAATTTTTCAGCGTTTGGGGCTCGAAGATCCACAGCAAACTTTGAATTTGAAACGAATTTTATCTTAAATTAATGTACGAAAGGTTAATGTTTGTATTATGGTTGCCGTTGACAGTACCAACTCAAAAACTAATCATTTTTGTGAGCACGGATTAAGAGAATTTCTGGAGTAAATGACTCCAGTACTTTTTTACTAAGCTATTTGTCGTATAGTCCATGATCTTTGAAACTTACTGAATACGCAATCTTTTTCAATTTCTTTTGCCTTACAGCAAATAGAATCTCATACTGAAGAAAAATACATTTAGATATGTAATGCCGCTTGTGAATATTGTAAAAGAAAGGGGAAAACTGGTATAACTTGGCTTAGGAAATTCAATCTTCACCTCTTTAACTTTTCAAGGAAATTCAATCAATACTGCAAGAAATATTGTAGTTGTCATAGGATTAGACATTCTTAATAATCTTTCTCTTCGATATAATTATTTAGAAATTCCTGTAAGAAGGTGTATATTATTAAAGCGATGTTGTAGAGACGTGTTTTATTTAAAACAGATCTTCCTATTGCTGCAGTTTTTAGGAGAAGTGACATAATACCGTACTTAAGCAAATGAGAATGACCATATAGAAGTGATGTTAATATTTTCTTCAATTTCCTGAAGGAAAGTGTTGGTCCACCAAAATAGATATGTTTTGTGCACCGTAATAGATCAATAAGAGGAGACATAAATCCGTGGGAAAGAGAAATTTGTTATCTGAACCAATATATAAAGAGTATCTCAGGCTCTTCAAATGCGCTGATTATCATTTTGAAAAAAGACGGACGTCGGCGGTCCACATGGAAAGATGGAATAGATGATCATGACCAAAATAAGTTGATCGTCCTACATGTCACGAACTGATTATTTGACTCATGACAATAATTCTAGGCATAGGTATGTTTAAATCCCTTGCATTATCTTCTTATAGCCTTGCATTATCTTCATATTCTTTTCATCTATCAACCTTTGCTCTCCACAGGATTGGCTGTTTACCGTTAATTTACAATTTAGAGAACTTGTGCGGCAGTTAATGCCTAACGAAATAAATCCAAACAAGTGAATATTGTAAGGTAGAAAGTCTACAAGACCACGTGTTAACAAAGCAGTTCATACGACACTGCATACCATCAAAAGATAAGTGGTGAATAAATCTAGAGACGTAAGATGAGAAAAACTCGTGTTTAGCGATGGAAAATATTTTTAATAACGTGTATTTTGTGCCTTTTTTGATCTTTCTACGTTTTCTTTCGTTTTTTACACTTCCTCTTTTTTAAACAAAAAGGACAAATTTTTCGAAATTAAATTGAAGCATCGAAACCCCCTTTTTTAACAACAAATTAAGTTTGTTAAGAAATAAAAAACACTTGCATGGCAAAAAGAAGCTTACATTGCGTTACTAAATTGTATTCTTTTTATTTTTTTTATGAAAACAAATACGCATATCAACTTTGGGCTAACTTTTAACGAATTATCAAGTGCCTGGCAAATGTAAACAAAAATTATAATTTGCAATAACAACCTTACACGGTGCTACTTTTACAATAGCAAAATACACACCGTATCAGCCTTACAAAACAACCAAACCTGGTACATTTTAAGAGATCTGGTAACACGAGTCACTTTCTTTCGTGATAAAGCGTCTGCGCCGACAATGTCAGTGAAATTATTTTTGTCGGTAAAGAGTAGAACGCAATGTGAAAGAAAGGAGATTTTCTTTAAAACTAATGTCCATCATAACAGAAATAAAATTAAAATAATTACAGAAACAAAATAAAAAATAAAACGAGATTAGTCGAATCTAATTCAAGCATATTGCAAGTTAATGCATAGTAAAGACTTCCGGTAAATGTTTCATACGTGTGGCTGTTTGCATTTTTTTATTATTATGAGGTGTGCATGTACATTTTATGCAAAAAACGTGTCTTAAGAATTACCATTTTGTCGCCTCGATATTTCACAAAATTTCAAGTGGAAAAGTCTTATAAATTATTTAATAAAGTCAACATTAAATTCAATTTGCGGAATTTTCTAAAAAGGTATTCCAATCAAGTTGCAATCAATCATTCATCAAAAATTAACAATTTTTGCTTTTTTACGTATGTTCATTTTTCTTACGGTATCATTGAAAAATAAAGGATTTTATATTCCTTTTAATTTTGCATCGTTGTGATCATCAAATTAGATCATATATACTTTTACTAGGCAACGAAAAAAGCACAAGTGCGCTAAAAAAAAGAACAAAATGCTCCGAAGTAGGTGATTATTGAAGTTTTTTGGTTTTCTTAATACATACAAAATTTGAAACTTTTTTCCTCGAAGAATTTTTTGATGTCCTAAAAATATGCTAAGAGAATTTTTAGAACGCTGCATAAGTGTAACAAATTTGACGATCAATATTCGTAGTTTCTACAGTGTTGTATAAAAATGGATGATTATCTATGCCGGAGGTTTTCACAACGTTTTTGCTTTTACGAATCATTTGCCCCCTCTGTTCAATGAGTTAGAGCATCGTCTCTCTAAAAATTTTGCATCTGAAAATTTTCAAAGCTTTTATTATGACTATGAAAGATTCCTTGAATTATCTAACAGAAAAAATGTTTTCAAAATGGTCTTCAATTTACTATCACTTCCTTATTTGCAAACTTTGTGATAGGCTTTATTGCTCATGCTTGCTGTAAATGTTGTCTATAGATTCTCTCCGCAACATCTTATCTGTTAAATTTTCTTATCATTTATTGTTTGTAATTAAATCAGTAAAATATGCATTTTTACGTTTTTTATATAAACCTTCCCCGATTTTGCTGTGAGAGCGTAACCAATGCGTTTTATAATTTATTACTAAATACGTATTATTTTATATTATTTTCTCTGTATTACTCTCATAAATGACTTTAAATATATTCAACTCATTGAAATCATTACAATTAATGCACAAAAAATCTCGATTAATAAATAAATGTTGCACTCAGTTGTATGCTAAAATTTTATGCAATTTTAAGCTTCCTAACACAATTATCATGGTGTCATACAATCGTTACTTCTATGAAAGCAATATTGTAAGTATCACGTATAAAATATTTTAATTTTTTAGTTTATTTAAATTATTTGTTTTTATCTTAATATAAATAAACTTTTCATTTTATAAGTATTAAATTATTATAATCTTATGGAGTTATTATTTAAGCAAAATTAATAATAACTATTCCAATATTTTAGTTCAACTATTCAATGCAGGACGTACCATCGGAATGCGTTGTATCCACTTCACTCGGTGTGAACACTACAGATATGCGGGGCAAAAAGTATTATCGACACGCAGCCCATCGGTAAGTTAAAGGCAAAAATATTCCAATTTTATAGTCTAGTTTTTTAATATGATTTGAATATCTCGTTTACGTATACTCTGAAATTATTCTTTCATTTTTATGCTCATTTTAGATCGTTTTCTTAAATTTGTAAAGCTTTGCAATGTCTTGTATAGGAGGCTTAACCTTGAAACCAGATATTCTTTTCGTACTAGGTAAGGTGTGGAAAGTGGAAACATATATGTACTTCAATTTCTGTAAAGATTTCTTCGTGAGATGATTTTTCTTCACATCAAACCTACTATGAAGATAATATCAACTTAAGGAGAATTTTACAAGTCAAGTTGAATTAAGTTAGTTGTAGAATTCCCATCCGTCAATGGTTGAAGTGTGAATTCAATACATTAGTCCTTACGTTGTTTACATGACACATTGCTTCATATTTTTAACACCACATATTAGATTTCTTCAGTACGTACTAAAAATAGCCTACCTCACAAGAAACGACATCTCCATTAGACTCGAAAATGCATGTCGTATGATAATCCGAATGGTAAAGTTATTCTTTTATCCTCTGATCGCAATTCCAAAAATAATGATATTTTCGTCACATCACAATTTATTTTTGTAGCTTAGACCAGTCTTTCAAAAAATATATAAAGTTTGTGCGAATATGTGTAATGCTCAAAACGGCTTAAAAATATTCTACCGTTTTTTATACCAACCTATCCAGTATCACTTTTTGAACTAACTTAAGGATCTCTGTCCGACCGTTTGCTTGTTCATTTACTTAGTGTTTAAATTACAGGTAGCAGTCGTATACCGTTGTAAGAACAAAAGTTTTTGAATTGGACTGGTATTCGCCATATAACCATCTATTTAAAAGAAACCGTTATATGAGCAAAAATTGGTTTCTTTTAATATATTTTGACAAAAATCGGTGAATCGGTTGTAATGCCTAGAAATCCGTATCGAAAAGATCATAATTCACGTACACTTATATTCTTTATGACTATAAATAGCGAAATCGGTATAGCATCTGCCAGTTTCATGAAGTCACGATTGCGAAATTGAAACAACATCTACGAAATAAAACGCCATTTTAACTTGAAATCGATTTCAGCAGCAGCAGAACCAGCAATGTTGTAGTATTTCTATACAGTTAGCTGAACCGAAAAAAAATTTTTCTCGTTTCAATACAAATTGTGTTTATTAACTTTTTCCTTTTCTTCACCTTGACAGTATGCATCAGAGACTTTACAAAGCATATACATCATGCTGACTGATTAATGTAAGATTCAAAGTCGATTTTGTAAGTTTCGTCCACCAATTCTCTCTCAAAATTAGAATAAAAAATTGTCATTTGGTGTACATGTCCTTATATGACTATAGCTCAAATTTATGGATAGCCATGAGTATCTTATAAACATACGCGAAAACCTGTTATTTGCAACTTACAACCGAGGCCGATCGAAAAATTTTCAAGAAAATCCAAACACGATTAAGTGGAAAAACTAATTTCCAATCTATAGCATGAGATATTATTGAAATTAGACAATTAATGATGCGCTCTCACTTAAAAGAGTGTTTTGTAATTTGTATATATTTCATATATCGATTTAAAGGGCTTGGTTAGCAGCAATTAACTTTAGGTTAGATGTTGCGAAGATTTGCCCCGAATGTCAAAATAAAAAATTGAAAAAGGAGCACACAACAATCAAAAGGGGCTGGTCCCATTCTCCGAACTGTTTGGACATTCTCATATGCGTGCTAAATGCTTCTGTCATCCCATTTAAACTAACGCTTGGTGTCTAGTTACCTTTGTCGTTTAAAGCATCCTTCCGGGCAGTACACGGTTTCAATTGGGTGAAATTTTATTCAGCATTGACTTCCATTCTTGATAATAACTATCGCAAACTCAATGGATTTTTGCTTTAGCCCACAATTAAGACGTATTGTCATATAAAAGTTTTTATAGTTTTTTCTAGCACCTAAAAGCGCTACGTAAGTTCTCTTTTTCAATGAATTTGTGATTATGTCAGGAATGAGTGCAAATTAAGTAGTATGAAGCCGCAAGTTTTGATATATTTTTGTGACAATGAGCATCTTTTTCTCAAAAGGCAAAATAAATAGAATATGCTTTCGATCGCCACACAAGAGACAAACAACACCATTTACCACCATCCGGTCTGTATCTCTTCGTAGTAATGCAGATGCAAACATTATTTATTATTATTTTTATGTTAACAACCAGTGCCCATTTGCCCCTAGAGAAGGTTAGGTGACCGAGGATAAGTGGGCTAATTTGGTTTCGGGCCCTGACCACTTCTAAAAAAGTGTTATACATGTAAGTTTAACCATCAAGAACAGAATATGAAGTGATGATGCTACCTAACCACGGCCAGTTTGGGCAGTACGTACCTTCTTGCAGGTGCCGCCCTTCTTAATCTTTTATTAAGAAATAATAAGAAGAATATACTTAGAGAGACTCCACTTTCTTAAATAAAGAGAAAAATATGAAGGCCGACTAGCTCCATGCGCCGGGAGCGTTATTACGGCGAATACTGTAGCCGAACTTTGAAATTTTCGTCAGTCCAGCCAGGAATTTAATACTAGTTAACGATCTTTACGCGTGAAAACCCCTAATCAACACTTAGGTAGCTGTTTAATTAATTACCTTTTTTTATATTTTATTATAAAAATGTAATGCAGCTGAGTTTGAGGAAAATTTCGATTTTAATATTTTAAATAATAGTTTACTGAATTAGTTATTCTATAATTGACTTGCTTATAAAACGAAGAGCTCAGTACTTATTGTGATGTCGATGTAAGTATGTATGTAGCTTTGATGGAAAGTGCGTGCGTTTTTGTTTTGCGTGTGTAAATGTGTGTATTTGAGAGAGTAACGTAACCGTAACAGTCTAAAAACGAAGGTCTTTTTGGTAAGTTTTTTTTGGGTGGAAAGAAAGGTAAGAGAATAATAACATCCGAGAAGATTATGAAGAATATATTTAAGAATTTAAAATAATTTATTTTTGGAAAAATATTGCAAAATGGCAGCACCATAACTATTCTCGGGAGGCATATTAAAGGAAAGGGGCTCCGCGGCACGTAGTGTTATTGGCGCAAATTTGAACCTAAAAAAAGCGGGTGTTTGGTAGAAAAGTTATACGTTTTTAAATGAATTATCGTAAATACTCGACATATTTCGAATGACATAAAATGAAAATTGTTGGAATTATGCTATGTGCTATTTTCGGAAATCGTGTTTCGAGATAAACTAATTTTATGTTTTGACATGTTTTTTGACTACTGGCATGTTCCTTATTACAATAAATTTTAGATTATTTTTTTTTTATTATTATTTATTTTCAAATATTTCTCGGTATTCTTCTTTCTCGACGTTTTTTTGCTAGCAGGCGCTGGCTTTGTTGTGTCTGTCAAAGATAAAATCGCACAATTTTACACTGTATATGCAGCGAAATGGAAAGAAAACGCTCAAGAAAATGTATAATTCAATAGTGAAACTCATAATCAACTACAAAAACTTCATCGGAAACTTTAAACTTCTTAGCAAAGCCTTTCAGCTTTCGAATTAGTCTCAGTTTCACATCTATTTAACAATGATGTTGCGCTAATATGTTTTGTGTGTGGAAACTCTTTTAAACGATCACAAATGTTTTTTAATGACATAATGTAGGGCTTTGCGCTGTAAGATTTTAACAAGGATTCATTTGATACGGGTGAGCTTCCTGCAGCGTTTTACGAAAAAGTACAAAATCTGAAGAAAAGTTTCTTTGTAGCTAGTTTTCCAGAATAAAAAAAAAATGTTTTTCGAAAAATTTACATTGGCGTAAGCCCTCAATGCTAGGATAACAACCAAAGTGTAACTAAGTTTATCTGTTAAATTTTTGAATTCCCACTAATTCAGTTTTGAAATAATAAATTTGTGAAATTGAAAATTTAAGGCTATGAAATTTTATGGAAAATAAAAATTATATAATAATGATTTCTTTTTTTCTTCCTCTATGACCTTTAAATTATTTTTAATTCAATTATTTTTATTTATGGACAATCAACACTCACTGTAAATTTGTTTATTATGTATATTCAATAACTGATAGAAGAAAAATCTAAACATTTTTCAACAAACAAAATCGTATTAACACTTTCATGCTGTTTTAGAATTGAAAGCAAGCAATTATTAAGATCGATAATAAATTGCAAAATTATTTTTAGACTTTGCTTAGCATGTTTAATACACGTTCGTGCGTACATTACGAAATATGGAGATATATATAGTTGTAGACAATAAATATTTTGGATGTAAGTGGAAGCGAAATAGGTTTTTGATTTCTTAAATTGCCCGTATAGCTAAATTACGGTTACGATTTTTTCTTGAAAAACAGATTGAACCCCAAAGATTATTTGTCAATTTTGTCAGATATTCAATTCTTCTCTCAAAAATTTATTCAGATTTCAAAGTTTTAGGTTTACTTTCAAATTTTTCCGTCGCAAAACCTTTTTATTAAACATTAAAATGGAATAAGTCGATTTTCAAATGTGTACCAATAAGCATTAACGAACTGCCTTTGAAAAAGACGGCAGATAAGTACTACATATGGTTGGAACAATTACCTATGAAATGCCACTAAATCATACAAAAATATGTATTCAAATATGGAAAATCCCAAAGCAGTAGGAATTAATTTTGATGGAAAACCCGTGTTTACAATGAAAAACTGTAAACTTCTCATTGATTGGCAAACCATGAAATATATTATAGGGTTAAGTCCAAGAGATCAAGGTGAATGTGACTCTCATCGCTGAATACAATTTTGTTAAAAAAATTAGCTTGGATTTGTTGTTGCTCCATAACACATTTAACGAATTCTAGTCGCTGTACGTGGCCAGTAGACTTCCATCGAACCGTGTAGCTATGAAGATGCAAACGTGTGTTTAGTAAAGTGTTTGGCTTAGTTAACCATAAATTATTCATCATCAAACTCCAGTCCTCTGGCTTCTCTATGCACTTGCATGTCTTCATAACAGATCATTCAGGGTTCTCTCTAACTCGGTCATCACTGACGTTAAGTGTTTTCCAAGGCAGCCACTTAAAGGTAATTTTATTCATTCTATACATCAATGATCTCCCTTCGGTGATCAAATGCAGCCGTATGGTGTGTATGTTGTTGCAGACGATGTTAAACTGTTTTTTCCCTTCCCTTGGAATCGCACTCGTATCAGCTTTGAACTGAATTAAATAATTTGGTTAAATGGTGCTCATTCAATTTTATGAAATTAAGTCTATAAAAATGCAGGAGTCTTTCTTCTCAAAGAAGAAGTCACTCACTATTGAATATTTTATCGATTCATAAAAGTTGGAAGACGTAGATTTGTTCGTAGGTTTAGGGATTCTATTCGACCAAAGGCTACGTTTTAATCTGCACATTAAGCTCCTTTAAGTAAAGTTGGGTCGGGGCTGGCTTGCATTAGGCGGTGGTTTAAAGAGCTTACATTAAAAAAAGGCTGTACATGAGTTTAGTCAGACCAACGCTTGAGTATGCCTCTATTCTATTGTCTCCTTCCCATAAGTACATGAATTTTATTATTTTTCAATTTTTGTTATTTCTTTTTCTTTACTTCTCTTTATATACTTTGTATTAGTTATTAATAATAGCTAGCATAAGATTTACTTCTGAGAGTCAATTAAATGCGGCAGTTAATTTATTTTAGCTGTATCTTATATGTAAATAAGCACATAAAATAGTTCTGAAAACTCTGAACCTATTTGAAAAAAATTTTTGTCCTTTCTTAATAACACTTTTCCCGAACAGTTCAGATTTATTTCCTGTGGTGGGCTTATGTACATGTGCACTAGATGGAAGTCAGGGACACACGTCTACAAAACATGGCAATACTTTATTTTTTTGCTTTTTGCTTTATTGTTTTTATAATGTTTTTCTGAATAGAAATTATTTAGGCTTATTTGCGAAAAATTAAAATCAGTCTCCACTTGAAATAAACGCTTAAGGTAAGCATGGAGTAATTACCTTAACCGCCGGCAACTTAGAATAGACTTAACGTAATCACCTCATAATCCGACATTGACCAGTAATTTGACACATGAATTACAAATAGAAATATCATTGCATTGTACCACAAAAAGTGTCCTTTTTGCTTTATTATCGCGACCTTTTTAGAAGTGTTCATCAACATGGTAATTGGATTGATCGCTTGAAATTTTGTAAACAATAAAAAAAATTCGGAAAATTCCCAGCTTTATATCTTTGACCATATTCTGTCTTAAAGAATGTAATATGTTCAGCCTACATGGCCTTAAAGGAAGATTGATGCAATCTTGCTTAACTTAAGGAAATCAAGGTTGTCACACGCGGTTTAGAATGGACAATAAACACTGTATACTTTTGAACTCAATAATGGGACACTTGTGAATTCTAAATATATTATTTTGATTCTTTTTATTATTATTACATTTGCATATATCAATTACGTAATGATTGCAAATGTACCAAATTGGAAGACAAATTTTTTGTGATAATTATTCTTAATTTTACAAAGTAACATTGGTCGTACCAATTATTTAATCGACTTTGAATCAAAGGTGCCGTTCGATCAATTGTTTCAAGATATTTCGTAGTATATTTTATTTATTTTAATAAATTTACCATCAAAATATCTTCGAATTTCACTATAGGTCCATGCCTGGAGGCAGCAATAGATTATAAAACTCTTTGGCTCTTTCAAAAGTACCGTTCAATGGGCTATTTAATTAACTAAGAATATTCAGTTCTAGTAATGGAGAGAATCCGTATTTAGCGTGTTATCAGCTTTGATAAAATATGTGTTCACTACTCCACAGCTGCATTTAATCAAGAAGCGGAAAACAGCAGCAAGTAAGAAATGCTTGGTAACATAAGATCCGACTTAATGTGGGAAACAATTCCTTCTTGCTTTAGAATATAAACTAATGTCGATGGTTTGGCCAACTCTGTGCTTTTTATATCATGATACTCACTCTTCTCTCGTTCGTTGTTGTTTTTGGTTATTATTTATTTCTGCTTATTTGTTGTGCTTGTAGATACAAGTCTTGCTATGGCTTTATTCATTTACATTCGCGTTATCTGAACTGCTGTGTTATTTTTATTTTTTTTATATTTGTTGTCTTTTTGTTCTTTATTTTCAAAATGAGCAAATGTACGATCAGTTGTTGAACGTACGTTGACCGATATTGAGCAGTAGAAACCGAAAATAGCATAAAGTTGTTAATAAAAAGAGTGTAAAATTATTTTAAAAGTTAAAAAAAGCAAAATTTATAAAATAGTATGTCAAATGCATTCTTGAACAACTATTGAAAGAATCGGACTTGATTTGAGATTTTTTTAGTGAGATTCTAATTGAAAATAAAATACTCTTCTTTTTTTCTTTGTCTTTTCCTTTGCCTGTCCCTCTTCTATTTTATGTTAGAAATCTGTTGACTGCTACACCATAATTCCATCTTCATCACTGGTAACAAACAAACTAAAAATTCTTAAAAAAAAAACATACTACAACAAAGTTGTTTGAAAAATTTGTGCGTCAAAAACAGGCGCATAAGAAAGGTGTGAAAGACAAATTGTGCAAAATTATACGAAATTAAATAAAGTTCGGATTCCCAAATGCGTTTCTCAAACGCTTTTAATTAACAGTGTACCAACGCCCATCCAATTACTCTTTAATTCTATTATCTAATTGAGTCACTTATTTACAGAAACTAATGCAGATCATTCCGTTCAATTCACAAACAAACGTGGTCAACTTTTTTTCTTAGAGACTATGATGTAACTCGTGTCAGTTTCAAATTCCTTAAGAACCTTCCGAGACAAGTTACGAACACCACATGTGGATCTTAGGTTTATGTAAATCTCATTTCCATCTTGAGTTTCCCGTATAACGAATAAATTCGTTTTATTCCTTAAAAGGGAATTTTTGTTAATTCAATGACATTTTTCTTGCGTTTCATCTTTTATTCATTACCAATGAACTTATGCACCAAGAACTTGCAATTTAAAATCCAGTGCACTTTAAAACTACATATAAATATGTCCCTATGCCATGCAAAAGGTCAGAGCCAAAATGATTTCAGCTTGCACCTGCAAACAACAGAATACTTTGTCATCCTTATATATGAAGATTGTGAATAAGAAACATTCGTCTCAACATAATAAAACTTTCTCATGCTGTTTCTTAGGTATCATTACTTGCAGTTCTCCTGATTTCGAAAATCAATAGATGAAAGACCTTAGTTGTAATTTTCACCTAAATTTAATAAATTTTTGTAGCCGCATGGATTTAAATTCAGTTCAAGAAATAAAACCATATTTTCTTTTAATGATTAAATTATAAGCAAGTGTAAGTATGAGCCTATTTCACATAAAAAATGCAACGCATAAACGTTCAAAAGCAAACATCAAACGGAAAAAGACTTTTTTGTAGCGTTTTGGTACACACACATATATATATATCTATATATATACATATATATAGTACAGTATGTAATAATTGTAAGAAAAACCAATGCTAATAGGAAAAAACAAATGAGAAGAGCATTATGTATAGACATTTTAAAATGAAAATGTGATTATCAAACGTAAACACGAATCGATGTTTAGATGTGCACTTCTTTTGTAGAATCAGTGAATTATACGACAATCTTTTATTGCAAATAATTTGAAATTAAACGAGAACCAAAGGCTTCATACCTCAAAAAAATAGATCTCCTTCAGCAGAAGTTGTCGATAATTTCTTGTCTTTTATCTGCTGTACTCAACTCGTGATACCTTGTCTCTGGTGCAATTAGTGTGATAGAATACCTGAAAATGGCTTACTGCCTGGCAGTCGTATCAAAGCAGAGAATTTTCATTGCGCAGTTAGAACCAGAATACTTTTGAAAAAGAAATGAGCTCAAATTCTACTCGTTCACTCATAATCGTCAATGAAGGCTTTTCAAAACCTAAGCTCCCAGACTAGTGAACGTAAAACGCCTTTGTAAAATTGGCCAAAGCTTTCAATATCATGACAAGATATTAATGCAGTTACGAAAATTCCACATTTCATAAAATGTGCCTGCAGGAAAGTTAGTCGACTTTCTAAGAAACAAAATTCAAGGAATGGTAAAACCAAATACACAATCGCAATGCTTTATCTGCCGACGCAGCTGGCAGTTATCGAAAAATTAATAACGGTTCGCGGAAAAAGGAGTTAAAAAGAAAAAGTCACAATGAAGTTAGGTATTGGCAACTTGCTTGTAAAAGGGTGTATGAGCAGAGTATTTACGAACTCAGACGAGTCAAAAAAATTGGGCGGTAATGTTAGAACGGTCAAGGTCAGAATATGCATTATAAATATAAGTTCATGTAAATAATTTATCAATAGATTTCCTAAGAATTGTAAATAAAATCTACATTAAAAGGGTCAAATAAATTAAAAAGTAAAATCACATAAGACATTTTCCGTAACGATGCCTTAACTCTTTCTCCTTATATGCTTATACTAGAACTTTGTTAATGATATTTGAGATTAACGTGGAAAATCTGTTTTTCCTTACTGACGTTGCAGTCATTATACTCTACACCACTTGCGGTTCAGAATATATTAAGTTTTGTGAATGTGTGTATGTCGCACCATCACATCGATCAATTCAGAAAATGACCCTGAGCTTGTCTGTCCGCTTGCCCGTTTCTGGTCAATCTACAGCTCACATTTGATTTTTAATATGTTATGATAAAAATTGGTTCATAGCTGCAATTTGACATAAAAGTCAGTCAAAAGAAATTTGGTTCATATATAGGTTTACTTGTTAGATCCCACCCCATTTCGTAAAAAGATTCTTATGAAAAGCAAGTTCTCATATGAACATAAGCCACAATTTGCAGTATGTTATCATGAAAATAGATAAAGCAGTGCATTAAATGAACTGGTCTGGTAGTTCATAATCGGCCCTGCCCCCTATTTTTATTTACACTATTTGACTAAATATCTAGATAAATATTTGTGCCTTACTTGCTTTTGCTTATTACTTACTTACTTTTTGCTTATTGAAAACGAGTGTGTGGGAGTGCGGACATCGATTCTTAAACTTGATTTTACGGAATGATTTTTCTTCTAGGCTCTAGCTTTTCAGATAAATTTTAGGGTTTTCTTATGTTTACGCAAAAGTTAAATGATCTGGTTAAATGTTAGTAAATTTGAGAATTGTGTAAATATACTGACGAAAAGGCAAAAGGAAAAGAAGTGAGGCAAGAAAGTCATATGATAAAAGTGTTACAATCTATGAATGGGTCGATACACCGACTGGTCCAAACGGTGTTAACAACTATTTGCACCAGTACTGATTGATATTTGTTACGAAATGTAAATTATCGATAGCAGTTTTCCACATCTTTGACTATTGTAGGTTGTCTTCGGGGAGACGATTACGTTCACTTTCAAACTTTGTGCTAAGCTAGTGTATGTATCCAATTGCAATCACTTGACATATGGAAATGTCTTAAGTCGTTCAAAATATTATACTTGCCTTTAAAGCATTACAGAGTTAATCGGTCTTATCCTTCGGAGATGAGCAAAACAAATTATATTTTTGACACGCAACTGAAAAAACAATTAAAGGCCTTAAAAAAATTTGTATATACATATTGCGCCTATGCATAACTTATATGGAATAAACTTCAAGCGCGAAACTTGTAGCAAAAAATGATTTAAATCAACTAAATATTTCCCATTCTGCTCAATGGAAAGTATTGAAAGTAGTGAAATGACGTTTCCTCAAGACATTGCTTGTCAGTTATCATCGGAATGACAGTTGACTGTTGACAGTTGCGTGTTGACAGTTCCCAAATGGCCCTAACTTTCAATTGACAACTTTCGTTGAAGACCCCGGTCTCATAAAAGCTACCTTAAGAACTCGGTGGACATTTCAGCTTTCATTTTTACCTAAGACATTTTATAGATATGACAAGCGCGTCAGCAGAAACGCAATGGCGCAATTGTCGTTTCACTGATGTTATTGGCGTAGACGTAATATGTTTTCAAAGCACGATTGAACTTCGCATACACTATGAAACACGGCCAATACTTTTTTAATGTGTTTCAATTATAAAATTATTACTCATCCGACTCATTCTCATGGCAAGCTTTGCACCGCATATGAAAATAATTAAGTCGATAGCTTTTCTTATAGATAATTTATTGTTTTATGTATTAATTCTGAATAAATAAGAATATAAATTTTATATGAAACAAAAAAGTTGCCAAAGGCCGGGAAAACGATAATTCAAATGATTGCAGAAATTCGATATAATTGAAATAAAAGCAATTAATAGGTGAAATAAAAAGAAGAACATGATTTTCTTTTTTTTTTAAATCTTATAAATAAATAAATATAAAAACTGTTAAAGTGTAGACATGTTTTCTCACTCTTTAACTTTAGATGACTTTACTTTAGTGTATAACGCATATATATATATATATATATATACGTATATATATATATATATACATATATATATATATATATATATATATATATATATATATATATATATATAACAGA